>JALMQS010000099.1:42990322-43255306 GCA_024734495.1 Forficula auricularia | reverse complement strand
GCTAAGTGGCGGACAGATCGGAAATTGGAAGAGGAATTGGAATTATAGATTCGCGCAATCAACAGAGTGTTAAAAATGCTCAATGCCCGAACTAAATCTCTGTCGCTCAGTTTTTTTTCGATCCCTTAACAGACTGTCCCATTGACTATTTTTTCGGAAAATCTTCTAGTAGTTTTCAAAAATAATATAGAATGATGCACTCTGTTAGAGATCGCCAAAATGCGCAAACGACTGGGATTTTACGCCATCCCGGTGTCTCTCTTTTGAATGCTTTTGAAATCAACTCTAGAAATCTCACTATTTTTCTTCTCTAGTTTTTTCAATTATACGGTAATGTTGAAGTTTCCGATTAATCAGTATCATTCAATTATTTTGCCTTTTTTGAAATATGGACAAAGATTTTAATCATAAAGCTATATGCTCCTATAAAATTTACCAAATATAATACGATATTTTTGCGGCAATATTTTAACAATATTCTCGTTACAGTTAATTCCAGCAAAATTTTGGGGATATTTGGACGAGGTGTTATCGAAAATATGATATTTAGGGTTGATCGCTTGTTTTCAAATTTTTAATTGGTCGCTGTATTAGAGCTGAATGATTTTTATTTTCAGTGTACTCCCTTAATAGGGCTAGTTTAATTGAAAGAATAGATCTGGAAATTGAGAGGAATTGGAATTATGATCTATGCAATCAATAGAGGTTAGTCGCTTCAATGCCCGGAACTAAATCTTCTGTCACTCAGTTTTTTTCGATCCCCAACAGACTGTCCCATTGATTATTTTTTTGGAAAATCTTCAAGATTTTCAAAATAATATAAATGATAAAATTTCGTTAGAGATTGACAAAATACTTAACGACTAGGATTTTTTGCCATCCCGGTGTCTCTTTTGAAGTGAACTAATCTCAAGAAATCTCACTAATTTTCTTCTAGTTTTTTCAATTAGTATACGGCAGTAATGTTGTCGATAATCAGTATCATTCAATTATTTTGCTCTTCCTTTCGAAATATGTAGACAAAAGATTTTAATCAATATGCCGTTGCCTTTATAAAGTTTATCAAATAATAATGATACTTTGCGGTAATATTTTAACAATATTCCCTTCTTGTTATTAATTCCATAAAAAATTTGGGGATATTTGCAGGTTTTATCGAAATATGATTATGATGATCGCTTTGTTTTCAAATTTTTAATTGGTCGCTGTATTAGAGTTGAATGATTTTTATTTTCAGTGTACTTTAATAGGGCTTAGCTAATAGAAAGAATAGATTCGAAATTGAGAGGAATTGGAATTATGATCTTATGGCAATCAATAGAGGCTGGGGTCGCTTCAATGCCCGGAACTAAATCTCTGTCACTCAGTTTTTTTTCGATCCCTTAACAGACTGTCCCATTGATTAATATTTTTTTGGAAAAATTCAAGATTTTCAAAATAATATATATGAGTGAATGTTGAAGATTGACAAAATACTTAACGACTAGGATTTTGCCATCCCGGTGTCTCTTTTGAATGCTTTAAATCCAATCTCAAGAAATCTCAATAATTTTCTTCTAGTTTTTTCAATTAGTATATTGTGTGTGAATGTTGAAGTTTGATTAATCAGTATCATTCAATTATTTTGCTCTTTCCTTTCAAAATATGTAAGATAAAAAGTTTTTAATCAATATGCCATGTCTCTATAAAATTTATCTGCGATATTTCACAGTAATGACTTTAACGGTATGCCCTTGATTGTTTCGTTCAAGCACTAAAAAATTTGGTGATACGGGTAAGGTTTTATCGAAATATGATTTAGGGTTGATCGCATTGCTTCGTTTTCAAACTTTTAATTGGTCGCCGTATTAGAGTTGAATGATTTTTGCCTTCATAAAAATTTGCTGGTAGCTGAAGCTAATTGGAAAGAATGGATTCGGCAATTGAAGAGTGTAATCGAATTATGATCGATGCGGTAATCAATAGAGGTTGTCGCTTAATGCCCGGATCCAAATTTTGCGTACCAGCTTGCTTTTCGATCCCTCAACAGACTCGTCCGATGGACATTTTTAAAAATTGTGATTGTTCAGAAATAATATAAATGATGCACTCTGTTAGAGATTGACAAAATACTTAACGACGGGATTTTTGCCATCCAGGTGTCTCTCTTGAATGCTTGAAATCCAATCTCAAGAAATCTCACTAATTTTCTTCGTAGTTGAATTACACAACTAGTAGACGGCAGTAATGTTGAAGCTCTGATTAATCAGTAGCATTCAATTGCTCCAAGTTTAGCTCGCTTTTCGGAAATGTGTAGACAAAAGTGTTTTAATCAATGATGCCAAGTGTTCTTCATGTAACCTATCAAATAATAATGATATTTTCTTTTGATAATATTTTAACAATATTCCCTTGTTAGTTAGTTCCAGCAAGAATCTGGGCAACTAGATATTTGCAGGTTTTCCATCGAGACAGGATTATATGAATCACCTGTTTTTACGGAATTTTTTAATTGGTCGCTGCATTAGGGTTGAAACGGCTTTTATTGTATTCGGCGTTCGCTGTTGTGCTATTGTTGAGAGAATAGATTCAGTACCTTGAGAGGAATTGGAATTATGATCTTATGGCAAATCGTATGAGGCTGGGGTCGTGCCTCGAATGCCCGGAACTAGTACCTCTGTCACATCAGTTTTTTCGACTTCCTTCTAAATTAGACTGTCCATCGATTGACCGGTTTTTTTTGGAAAATCTTCTAGATTTTCAAAAAACAATACATATGATGCATCTCTGCTGGAGATTTGGACAAAGTGTTAACTTCAATCGATCTAGTGTGATTCTTTGTGCCATCACTGGGTGTATTCTTTGAATGCTTTAAATCGAATCTCAAGAAATCAATCAATTTTCTTCAGTTTTTTTCAACTAGTATACGGCAGTAATGTTGAAGCTCTGATTAATCAGTATCATCTCAATTATTTCGCTCTTCCTTTCGAAATATGTATGACAAACGTTTTTAATCAATATGCCATGTCTCTATAAAATTTATCAAATAATAATGATACTTTTCGATAATATTTTAACAATATTCTCTTATTAGTTAATTCCATAAAAATTTGGGGATATTTGGTAGGTTTTATCGAAATATGATTACAGGGTTGATCACTTGTTTTCAAATTTTTAATTGAATCGCTGTATTAGAGTTGAATGATTTCTACTTTCAGTGTACCCCTCATTATTTGCCAAATTACGGCTAAGCGGGAATTAGTATCCGAAATCGAGAGTAAATCGGAATTGGCGGATCTCATGGCATCAACAGAGGCTGGGGTCGCTTCAATGCCCGGAACTAAATCTCTGCCACTCAGTTTTTTTTCGATCGCTTCAATCAGACTGTCCCATCGACATTATTTTCGGAAAATCTTCAGGATTTTCAAAATAATACAGCAAATGATGCACTCAGCAGTGATCGACAGTACTCAACGACTAGACGATTATTGCCATCCCGGCGTCTCTCCTTGAATGTGCTTCTAACCAATCTCGGTTGTAACCTCACTGATTTTCTTCTCTAGTTTTTTTCAGTTAGCATACGTGCAGTAATTTAGTGCTCCGATTAAGTCAGTTATCATTCGACTATTTCGCTTTCCTCTCGAAATATGATGAGCGTGATTGATTCGATGCTATGCCCCTATAATATTTATCAAATGATGATGCTACGTTTGCGGTAATATTATTAACGAATATTCCCTCTGCTAGTTGGATTCTTTAGCTGTAATTTGGGGATATTTCGGTAGGTTTTATCGAAATATGATTACGGGTTGATTGCTTTGTGCGCACTTTTGATTGGTCGCCGTATTAGAGTTGGAATGATTTATCATTCAGCGTAATTTTCATTAGGCTTAGCCAATTGTGTAAGAATAGATTCGGAAATTGAGAGGAATGTGAATTATGATCTATGGCAATCAATAGAAAGTCAAATGCTTCATTGCCCGGAACTAAATCTCTGTCACTCAGTTTTTCATTCGATCCCTTAACAGACTGTCTCACCGATTATTTTCGAAAATTGGGTGCACCAAGTATTTCAAAAATAGTATATGATTCACTTCGTTAGAGACGATTAAAATACTTAATCGACTTGGATGATTGCCACCCCGGCGTCTCTCTGAATGCCCTTAGACTCAATCTCAAGAAATCTCACTAATTCTCTTCTAGTGTTTTTTTCAATTAGTATACGGCAGCAACGTTGAAGCTCTCGATTAATTCAGCAATACATTGCAATTGATGGCGTTTTCCTTTCGAAATATGTAGACAAAAAGTTTCTTGATCATTATGCCATGTCTCTATAAAATTTATCAGACTATATAATGATTCTTGCGGAATATTTCCGAACAATATTCCTTGTTAGTTAATTTCATAAAAATGCTAGATATTTGGTAGGTTTTATCGAAGTACGATTGCAGGGCCGATCGCTTTGTTTTCAAACTTTTGATTGGTCGCTCGTATTAGAGCCGAACGATTTTTATTTTCAGCGTACCACACCCCGCTAGGGCTTAGCTAATGGAAAGAATAGATTCGGAAATCGAGAGAATGCCAATTGCATCTATTTTGCTGGATCATTAGAATTGGGTCGCCCCCACGTCTGAACTTTCAAATTGCCACCAGTTTTTTTTCGATCGCTTCCACAGACCGTCCCACTCCATCTATTTTCGGGAAATTTATACGGCATAAAACAATATTTACGATGCATCTATAGAGATTGACGACAATAATTTCTAGCCGACGTTAGGATCTATTGCCATCCGCGGTGTCTCTTCTGAATGCTTGTCAAATCCAATCTCGAGCAAATTCACCAATTTTCTTCTGGCTTTTTCAATTAGTATACGGCAGCAACGTTGAAGCTCTCGATTAATTCAGTATCACTCAATTATTTTGCATCTTCCTCTCGAAATATCTAGACAAAAAGCTTTTGATCGATATGCCATGCTCTCTATGGAAATTTATCAAATAATGGTGCTTCACTTTGCGGCTATTTAATGCCTTGACAATATTCCCCTGTTAGGTTGATTCCATAGGGCATTCAAGAGGGATATTTCGGTAGGTTTTTATCGAAATATGATTAAGGGCTGATCGCTTTGTTTTCAAATTTTAATTGGTCGCTGTATTAGAGTTGAATGATTTTATTTTCAGTGTACTTCATTAGGGGCTTAGCTTAATTGAAAGAATAGATTCGGAAATTGAGAATATCAGCCACATGATCTATGGCAATCAATAGAGGCTGAATGCTTCAATGCCCGGAACTAAATTCCTGTCATCAGTTTTTTTTTCGATCCCAAGAATTATTCCATTGACATTTTTCGGAAA
This sequence comes from Forficula auricularia, assembly GCA_024734495.1. Lineage (NCBI taxonomy): Eukaryota > Metazoa > Arthropoda > Insecta > Dermaptera > Forficulidae > Forficula > Forficula auricularia. The sequence goes on along the minus strand of JALMQS010000099.1, from coordinate 43,249,975 downwards.
ATCTTCAAGATTTTCAAAAATAATATAAATGATGCACTCTGTTAGAGATTGACAAAATACTTAACGACTAGGATTTTGCCATCCCAGTTCTTTTAGTCGTTTTTAACCGAATTCAAGAAATTCAATAATTTTCTTCTAGTTTTTTCAATTAGTATACGGCAGTAATGTTGGAAGCTCTGATTAATCGTATCATTCACTATTTTGCTCTTCCTTTTCGAAATATGTAGACAAAAGTTTTTAATCAATATGCTATGCTCCTATAAAATTTATCAAATAATAATGATATTTTTGTGTATATTTTACATTCTCGTTAATTAATTCCATAAAAAATTTGGGGATATTTGGTAGGTTTTAACAAAATGCATATACACGGTTAAAATTTCCATCTACGTTGCATTAGGAGTTGAATGATTTTTATTTTCAGTGTAATTCTCATGGGGGTTTTAGCGCTTAATTGAAAGAATAGATTTTGAAATTGAGAGGAATTTGAATTATGATCTATGGTAATCAATAGAGGTTGGGGGTCGTTTCAATGCCCGGAACTAAATCTCTGTCACTCAGTTTTTTTTCAGAATCCTTGTTATAGATTATCCATTGATTTCTATTTTTTAAAAATTGATTTTCAAAAATAGTATAAATGATGAACCTCGTTGGGAGATGGACAAAACACTGAACTGACTAGGATCTTTGCCATCCCGGTGTCTCTTTTGAATGCTTGGAATCCAATCACGCAATCTCACTTAATTTTCTTCTCTAGTTTTTTCCAATTGGCATACGGCAGTAATGTTGAAAGCTCTGATTGACCAGCATCATTCAATTATTTTGCTCTTCCTTTTTCGATATGTGGTAGACGCAAGTTTTTAATCAATATGCTGTGTCTCTATAAAATTTATCAAATAATAATTGATACTTTTTCGATAATATTTTAAACAATATTCTCGTTACAGTTAATTCCATGTACACTTGTAGATATTTGGTGGTGTTTCTTTATCGGAAACATGATTAAGGGTTGATCACTTTGTTTTCAAATTTTTGACTGTTGTACGCTGCATTAGAGTTGGAATGATTTTTATTTTCAGTGTATTCCTCATTAGTGCTTAGCGATGACATAAGTTAGTTGACTCGAAAATTGAGAGAATTTGAACATGATCTACAAGCAATCAATAGAGGCTGGGGTCGCTTCAATGCCCGGAACCAAACTTCGTCACCTAAGTTTTTTTCGGATCCCTTAACACGCCGTCCCATTGGACTCATTTTTTTGGAAAATCTTCAGATTTTCTAAAAATAACATATATGATGCACTCTGTTGAGATGGACAAAATACTTAACGACTAGGATTTTGCCAGCCACATGATCTCTTTAACTGCTAAAATCCAATCCAAGAAATCTCACTAATTTTCTCTCTCTAGTTTTTTCAATTAGTAGTACGGCAGTAAAATAGTTGCAGTCTCTCGATTAACTCAGCATCATTCACCGCTTGGTTTTGCTCTTCTGCAAATATAGACGAAAAGCTGTTCCATGCCATTACAATCCATAAAACGTCCATCAAGTATCAATGATACTTTTCTTGATAATATTTTAACAATATTCTCTTGTTAGTTAATTCCATAAAAAATTTGTGGGATATTTTGGTAGGTTTACCGAATATATTAAGGATCAATTTGTTTTCAAATTATAGAGAATTATCGCCGCCAGGAGTTGAATGATTTTTGCTGTAGAACAGCTGAAAGCAATAAGTGGAAAGAATAGATTCGGAAATTGAGGGAATTGGAATCAGATCTATGCACCAATAGAAGTTAAATGCTCTGCACGTTCGGAACTAAATCTTTGTCACTGCTTTTTTCGACCTCTAATAGATTTGTTCCATTGATTATTTTTTGGGTGTTCCTTCAAGATTTTCAAAAGAATATAAAATATAACAGTGAGATTGACAAAATATTTTGTTTATTAGGATTTTGCCAATCGGTGTTCCCTTTTGAATGCTTTAAATCCAACTTCGTAAATCTCACGAATTTTTCTAGCTTTTTCAATTAGTATACGGCAGTAATGTTGAAGCTCTGATTAATCGTATCATCTAATTGCTGGTTCTTCAGCATGTAGACAAAAGATTTTAATCAATATGCCATGTCTCTATAAAATTTATCAATATATAATGATGATTGCGTACATTAAATAAGACTTCGTTAGTTAATTCCATAAAAAATTTGGGGATATTTGGTAGGTTTATCGAAACAGTGATTGATGTTGATCGCATTGCTTTCTACTTTAATTGTTCGGCCGTTGTAATAGAGTTGGAATGATTTTTGCCTATTTTCAGTACTTATTAGGGGCAATGAAGAATGAAAGAATGGATTCGGCAATTGAAGAGTGTAATCGAATTATAGATCGATGCGGTATCCGTAGAGGTTGTATGCTCAATGCTTTCGGAACTTAAATCTCTCGTCGCTTAGCTTTTGTTTTCAAGATCCCTTGTCTCGATTTTTTGGATATTACATTTTGCTTGCAGTAATATAAATGATGCACTCTGTTAGAGATTGAGCGTGTTACTGTTCAGAATTGACGACTATTGCCATCTCGAGGATGTCTTCTACGAATGCTTTTGAATTCCAGTCTCAGCAAATCTCACGAATTTTCTTCGTAGTTGATTTTCACGGCAAGTAGATGAATATGAAGCTCTGATTAATCAGTAGCATTTGCTCCAATTTAGCTCGTTTCTTCCTGAAATGGCGGACAAACGATTTTGAATCGATATGGACTATGTTCTTTTGGGGTAATCTATCGAACTACTAATGAGAGTTTGTGACAATATTTAAATTAACACTTTGTGACTCTTGCTAAGATTAATTTGCAACATATTTGTAGTTAGTTTTATCGAAATATGATTTAGGGTTGATCGCATTGTTTTCAAATTTTGAACTAACAAAAGTGTAGCTGAAAGTTGAATGATTTTTTATTTCTTTGTATTCCTCGATAGTGCTTAGCTAATGTGAAAAGAATAGAATTCTGAAAATTGAGAGGTACTGAATCATGATCTGTGTTGAACAATAGACAGTTGTCGCCACGTCTGGAATCGACCTTGTCACTAGTTTTTTTCAGCCTTCGACAGTTCGTTCCTATTGACTATTTCTGTTCGATGATGGCACCTAGATTTTCAAAAAAAAATAATATAAAATGGATGCACTCTGTTAGAGACTATGTCCAAAAATACTTAACGACTATGGATTTTTCGCTGTCCCGGTGTCCCTTTTGAAATTGCTTAAACTCAATCTTTTAAGAAATCTCACTAATTTTCTTCGAGTGTTTTCAATTAGTATGGCTTTGGCAAGATGCAGTTTTGACTAATTCCGTGATTGGTCGAATTATTTTCGCTCTTCCTTTCGAAATATGGAGATTGCTTGGAGAATCAATATGAAACTTTTGTCTCTATAAAATTGATCAAATAATAATGATAGCTTTGCGTAATATTTTAACAATATTCCCTTGTTAATTAATTCCATAAAAATGAAGATACGGTAATGTATCGAAGGCGATTGTTGGTGGTTGACGCTTATTAAAATTTTTAATTGGTCGCTGTATTAGAGTTGAATGATTTTATTTTCAGTGTACTTCATTAGGCTTAGCCACTGGCAATGAGATTCGGAAATTGAGAGGAATTGGAATTATGATCTATGTAAAAAATCGACAGAGGCTGGGGTCGCTTCAATGCCCGGAACTTAAATCTCTGTCACTCAGTTTTTCGATCCCTTTCTAACAGACTGTCCCATTGATTATTTTTTTGGAAAATCTTCTAAGATTTTCAAAAAATAATATAAAATGATGCAATTTGTTAGAGATTGACAGTATTTTGTTCGATTTAGATAATAATCCGAAAATTTTTTTGAATGCTTAAATCCAATTGAATTGAATAATTTTCTTCTCTAGTTTTTTCACTAGTATACGGCAGTAATGTTGAAGCTCTGATTAATCAGTATCATTCAATTATTTTGTTTTCCTTTTTCGGAAAGGTAATAAAAAGTTTTAATCTCTAGAAAAGGTTTGCAAATTTATCACAAAGGACATTTTTCGAGAAGATGAAAATAATATTCTCGTTAGTTAATTCCATAAAAAATTGTATATTTGTAGGTTTTACTGAAATATATTAAGGGTTGATCACTTTGTTTTCAAATTTTTAATTGGTCGCTTTATTAGAGTTGAATGATTTTATTTTCGTGTATTCCTAATAGTGCTTAGCTAAGCGGAAAAGAATAGATTCAAAAATTGAGAGAAATTGGAATTATGATCTATGGTAATCAATAGAGGCTAATGTTTCACGTTCGAACACCAAATTTTGTCATATAAGTTTTTTTTCGACTTTAACACTGTCCTATTGATTCATTTTTTTTGGAAAAATTCTTCTAGATTTTCAAAAAATAATATATATGATGCAATTCTGTTGGAGATTGACAAAATACTTAACGACGGATTTTGCCATCACGGTACCTTTGAATGCTGGAATCAATCTCAAGAAATCTTCACCATTTTCAGTTTTTTCAATTAGGCATGTGTATGTTGTTTCGATTAATCATTCATTCGAATATTCAATTTTCCTTTTGAAATATAGACTAAAGTTTTTAATCAATATGCCATGTCTCTATAAAATTTATCAAATAATAATGATATTCTTCGATAATATTTTAACACATTCTCCCTTGTTAGTTAATTCCATAAATATTTGTAATTTTTGTAGGTTTTACCGAAATATATCATAAGAATCCACTTGTTTTCAAATTTTAATTGGTCGTTGTATTGGGAATAACGATTTTAGCTTCAGGTTCTCATTAGGCTGAAGAGTTTGGTGAATAGATCGGAAATTGAGAAGAATTGGAATCATGATCTATAAACGTTGTAGAGGCCAAATGCTTCTGCATGTCTTGAACTAAACTTGTCAATTGTTTTTTCGATCCCCTTAACAGACTGTCCCATTGATTGATTTGAAAATTGCGATATCTTCCAAAAATAATATAAATGATGCACTCTGTTGTAGACGATTTCAAAATACTTTAAACTTGAACTAGATACTCTTGCCAACTGTGCTCCCCTTTGAATGCTTTGAACCAACTTTCAAGAACTTTACCAATTTTTCTTCTGAAGGTTTCAATTGTAGCATATTTGCAGTACGGAAGAAAGCCTGATTAATTCATCATCCAATTATTTTGCTCCTTCTTCGAAATGGTGTAGAATAAAAGTTTTAAATCCATTACAGGTCCTGCAAAATTTACTAAATACAAGATACTTTTGGGGTAATATTTTAACAATTCCTTGTTAGTTAATCCATAAAAAATTTGGGGATTATCAGTAGGTTTGACTAAATGGTGAATGGTGGCTTGATCAATTTCTTTGTTTTCAAATTTTTAATTGGTCGCTGTATTAGAGTTGGAAATTGACTTTATCATGTATCCTCATTAGGGTTTAGCTAATTGGTGAATAGATTCCGAAACGAGAGGAATTGAATATGATCTTATGGCAATCAATAGAGGCTGGTCGCCTAATGTGCTCCGAACTAAACTGCCTGCTCAGTTTTTTCGAATTCAATGGATCATCCCTATATTGAATTATTTTTGGAAAATCTTCTAGATTTTCTAAAATAGCGATAATGATGCAAATTTGTTAGATTGACAAACATTTAACGACTAGGGATTTTGCCATCCGTGTCTTCTTTGAATGTTTTTAAATCCGTTCTAAGAAATCTCACTAATTTTTCTTCTAGTTTTTCAATTAGTATACGGCAGTAATGTTGAAGCTCTTGATTAATCAGTATCATTCAATTATTTTTGCTCTTCCTTCGAAATATGTAGACAAAGTTTTTAATCAATATACCATGTCTCTATAAAATTTATCAAATAATAATGATATTTTTCGATGGCCTTTTACCAATATCTTGCAGCATTCCATAAAAAATTTTAGATATTTGGTAGGTTTTATCGAAATATGATTAAGGGTTCATCACTTTGTTTTCAAATTTTAATTGTCGCTGTATTAGATTTTGAATGATTTTCATTTTCAGTGTATTCTCATTAGGTTAGCAAGGAAGTTAAAGGAATCGTGTTCGAGAGGAATTGGGTTCTAGGACGGCGGCAAAATTTCAATAGAGGTCGCTTCAATGCTCCGAACAACCGTCACAAGTTTTTTTTCGATCCTTTAACAGACTGTCCTATATTGACATTTTTGAAAATCTTCTAGATTTTCTAAAAATAATAGTAGGCGATGTACACTTGTTGAAGATTGACAAATATTTAAATTGACTAGATTTTATCCTGGTGTCTCTTTTGAATTGCTTTAAATCCAATTCAAGAAATCTCATCAATTTTTTTCAGTTTTTTCAGAAATTAGTATGGCCGCGCGGTAATGTTGTTTGTTAATCGGGGACAGTTCACGAGTTTTGCTCTTTGAAAGGTGTAGTACGTGCTTGTTCTATTAGAAAGGTGTATCTCATAAAATTTATCAAATAATAATGATACTTTCGATAATATTTCAACAATATTCCCTTGTTAGTTCATTCCATGCAAGAACAGATATTTGGTATGTTTTAATGAAATAGACAAGGGTTGATCACTTTGTTTTCAAATTTTTAATTGGTCGCTGCATTAGAGTTTGAATTATTTTATTTTCAGTGTACTCCTCATTAGGCTTAGGCTAATTGAAAGAATAGATTCCGAAATTGAGAGGACCGAATTATGATCTATGGCAATCAATTGAGCGAATGCTTCTATATGTCTTGAATCAAATCTCTGTCACCTGCTTTTTCGATCCCTTAAATGGGATTCCATCCCATTGATTATTTTGGAAAATCTTCTGGAGATTTTCAAAAAATAATATAAAATAGGCACTCTGTTAGAGATTGACAAAAATACTTAATTCGACAGATTTTGCTATCCTGAAAATTTTCAGTTATTAACCAATCTCAAGAAATCTCAATAATTTCTTTCTCTAGTTTTTTCAATTAGTATAATAAAAAGGAAGCTCGATTAATTAAAATACGAATTATTTTGCTCTTCCTTTTCGAAATATGTATAAAAGCTAATCAATATGCCATGTCTCTATAAAATTTATCAAATAATAATGATACTTTGCGGTAATATTTTAACAATATTCCCTTGTTAATTAATATATCCATAAAAAATTTGGGGATATTTGGTGGTTTTAATGAAATATGATTAAGGGTTGATCGCTTTGTTTTCAAGTTCTGAATATGGTCGCTGTATTAGAGTTTGAGTCGATTTTTATTTTCAGTGTACTCCTCTCGCCAGTGGTCAAGCAAGTGAATAAGAATAGAATCTGGAAATTGGAGAGGAATTGGAATTAAGGATCTATGGCAATCAATAGGAGGGGCTGGGGTCGCTTCAATGCCCGGAACCAAATCTCTGTCACTCAGTTTTTTTTCGATCCCTTAACAGACTGTCCCATTGGACTATTTTTTTGTAAAATCATCTAGATTTTCAAAAAATAATATAAATGATGCACTCTGTTGGAGATTGACAATATACTTAACGACTAGGATTTTGCCATCCCGGTGTCTCTTTTGAATGCGTTTTAAATCCAATCTCAAGAAATCTCACTAATTTTCTTCTAGTTTTTTTTGTTCAGTATAACGCGCAGCAGTGTTGGAAGCTCTGATTAATCAGTATCATTCAATTATTTTGCTCTTCCTTTTCGAAATATGTAGACAAAAAGTTTTTAATCAATATGCCATGTCTCTATAAAATTTATCAAATGATTAATGATTCTTTTCGATAATATTTTAACAATATTCCCTTGTTAGTTAATTCATAAAAAATTTGAGGATATTTGGTAGGTTTTATCGGAAATATGATTAAGGGCTGATCACTTTGTTTTCAAATTTTTAGATTGGCCGCTGTCATTAGAGTTGAATCGATTTTTATTTGCAGCAGTATTCCTCTATTAGTGCTGAGCTAAGTGAAAAGAATAGATTCGAAAATTGAGAGAAATTGGAATTATGATCTATGGCAAATCAATCGAGGCTGGGGTCGCTTCAATGCCCGGAACTAAATCTCTTGTCACTCAGTTTTTTTTTCGATCCCTCAACAGACAGTTCCATTGATCATTTTTTGGAAAATGTTCAAGATTTTCAAAAAATAATAATATATATGATGCACTTGTTGGAGATTGACAAAATACTTAACGACTAGGATTTTTGCCATCCCGGTGTCATCTTTCGAATGCTTTAAATCCAGTCTCAAGAAATCTCACTAATTTTCTTCTAGTTTTTTCTACTTAGTTTCACGTGCAGTAGTGTTGAAGCTCTGATGAATCAGTGTCACTCAATTATTTTGCTCTTCCTTTTCGAAATATGTAGACTAAAGTTTTTAATCAATATGCCATGCCTTCTATAAAATTGGCCTAAATAATAATTGATAATTTTCTGATAATATTTTAAATCAATATTCTCTTGTTAGTTAATTCCATAAGTTATTTGGGAATATTTGGTAGGTTTTAATCGAAATATGATTAAGGGTTGATCCAACTTCTGTTTTCAAATTTTTGAATTGGTCGCTGTATTAGAGTCGAATGATTTTTATTTTCAGTGTACTTTATTAGGGCTTAGCTAATTGGAAAGAATGGATTCGGAAATCGAGAGTGAGAATCGGAATCATGACTCATGGCAATCAATAGAGGCTGGGGTCGCTTCTTAATGCCCTAGGTTCTAAATCTCTGTCACTGAGTTTTTCTTCGATCCCTATCAGACTGTCCCATTGATTATTTTTTTGTGAAAATCTTCAAGATTTTCAAAAATAATATAAATGATGCACTCTGTTAGAGATTGACAAAATACTTAACGACTAGGATTTTGCCATCCCGGTGTCTCTTTTGAATGCTTTTAAATCCAATCTCAAGAAATCTCGCCGATTCTTCTTCTAGTTTTTTCAATTAGTATACGGCAGTAATGTTGAAGCTTCCGATGAATCAGTACCATTCAATTATTTTGCTCTTCCTTTTCGAAATGTGTAGACTAAAAGTTTTTAATACGACATATGCCATGTCTCTATAAAATTTATCAAATAATAATGATAATACTTTGGGGTAATATTTTAACAAGATTCTCTCGTTAAGGTTAATTCCATAAAATATTCTGGGGATTTTTGGTAGGTTTTCATCGAAACATGATTAAGGCGCTGATCGCTTTCGTTTTTCAAATCTTGAATTGGTCGCTGCATTAGAGTTGAATGATTTTTATTTTCAGTGTATTCCCTGCATCAGGGCTTAGCTAATTGAAAGAATAGATTCGGAAATTGAGAGGAATTGGAATTATGATCTATGGCACCTAATTGAGGTTGGGTTCGCTGTCTAATGCTCGGAACTAAATCTCTGCTCACTCAGTTTTTTTTTTCGATCCCTTAACAGACCGTCCCATTGATTATTTTTTGAAAATCTTCGAGATTTTCAAAAAATAATATAAATGATGCACTCTGTTAGAGATTGACAAAATACTTAACGACTAGGATTTTGCCATCCCGGTGTCTTTTTGAATGCTTTAAATCCAATCTCAAGCAAATCTCACTAATTTTTCTTCTCTAGTTTTTTCAATTAGTATACGGCAGTAATGTTGAAGCTCTGATTAATCAGTATCATTCAATTATTTTGTTCTTCCCTTTGAAATATGTAGACTAAAGTTTTTAATCAATATGAACATGTCTCTATAAAATTTATCAAATAGTTAATGATACTTTTCAGATAATATTTTAATAATATTCCCTTGTTAGTTAATTCCATAAAATTTGGGGATATTTGGTAGGTTTTATCGAAATATGATTAAGGGGCTAATCACGTTTGCTCGTAAATTTTAAATTCGGTCGCCGCATTAGATTGAATGATTTTTATTTCCAGTGTATTTCTGATGAGGTTAGTTTAAGCGAAATTGAATAGTATGTCGGAAATATGATAGGAATTGGAATTATGACAGCGGCAATCAATAGAGGCTGGGCTGCTTCAGTTCTTGAACTAAATTCTGTCACTGAGTTTTTTTTCGATCCCTTGACAGACCGTCCCATTGATTATTTTTTTGAAAAATCTTCAAGATTTTCAAAAATAATATACATGATGCACTCTGTTAGAGATTGACAAAATACTTAACGACTAGGATTTGCCATCCCGTGTCTCCTTTGAATCTCTAAGTGCCAATTCAAGAAATTCGTAATTTTCTTCTAGTTTTTTTCAATTAGTATACGGCAGTAATGTTGAAGCTCTGATTAACGGTATCATTCAATTATTTGCTCTTCTTTTTCGAAATATGTAGACTAAAGTTTTTAATCAATATGCCATGTCTCTATAAAATTTATCAAATAATAATGATACTCTTTCGATAATATTTTAACAATATTCCCTTGTTAGTTAATTCCATAAAATATTTGGGGATTTCGGTAGGTTTTATCGGAATATGCATTGTATTAGTATTCACTTTGTATTTCAAATTTTTAATTGGTCGCTGTATTAGAGTTGAATGATTTTTATTTTCAGTGTATTCCTCATTAGGGCTTAGCTAATTGGAAAGAATAGATTCGGAAATTGAGAGGAATTGGAATTACGAGACCGTAGTGTGCAATCTATTGAGAGGGCTGGGGTCAGCTTCGAATGCCTCGGAACCAAATCTTCTGTCACTCAGTCTTTTTTTTCGATCCCTTAGCAGACTGGTCCCATTGACTTATTTTTTTGGAAAATCTTCTTGATTTTCAAAAATAAGATAGAGATGAGGGCGGACAATCTGTTAGAGATTGACAAAATACTTAACGACTAGGATTTTGCCATCCCGGTGTCTCTTTTGATTGGCTTTAAATCCAATCTCAAGAAATCTCACTAATTTTCTTCTAGTTTTTTCAATTAAGTATACGGCAATGCTTGAAGCATCTGATTAATCAGTATCATTCAATTATTTTGCTCTTCCTTTTTCGAAATATGTAGACTAAAGTTTTTGTCAATACGTCATATCAATCTATACAATTATCTAAATAATATAATGATACTTTTCTTGATAATATATTTTGCTTTCAAATATTCTATCTTCGTTGAGTTAATTCCATAAAATATTTGGGGATTTTAGGTAGGTTTATCGAAAATATGATTAAGGGTTGATCACTTTGTTTTCAAATTTCTATTGATTGGTCGCTGTATTAGAGTTGAATGATTTTTATTTTCAGTGTATTCCTCATTAGTGGTTTAGCTAAGTGGAAAGATTGAGATTCGGAAATTGAGAGGAATTGGAATTATGATCTCATGGCAATCAATAGAGGTTGGGTCGCTTCCAATGCCCGGAACTAAATCTCCCGTCACTCAGTTTTTTCGATCCCTTAACAGACTGTCCCATTGACTATTTTTTTGGAAAATCTTCTAGATTTTTCAAAAAATAATATAAATGATGCACTCTGTTAGAGATTGACAAAATACTTAAACGACTAGGATTTTGCCATCCCGGTGTTCCTTTTGAATGCTTTAACCACCTTCAAGAAATTCACTGATTTTTCTTCCTAGTTTTGCCAATTAGTATACGGCAGTATTGTTGAAGCTCTGATTAATCAGTATCATTTAATTATTTTGCATCTTCCCTCTTGAATTATGTGAGACAAAAGTTTTTAATCAATATGCCATGTCTCTATAAAATTTATCAAATAATATTGATACTTTGCGATATTTTAACAATATTCCTCTGTTAGTTAATTGCCATTTAAAATTTGGGGATGTTTAGCAGGTTTTAATCGAAATATGACTTAGGTTGATCACTTTGTTTTCAAATTTTTAATTGGTCGCTGTATAATGAGTTGAATCGATTTTTCATTTTCAGTGTGCTCTATGAAAAGGCTTAGCTGGCTGGAAAGAATAGATTCGAAAATTCGAGAGGAATTGGAATGACGATCTGCGTGCAATCAATAGAGGCTAAGGGTCCGCTTCAATGCCCGGAACTAAATCTCTGTCACTCCAGTTTTTTTTCGATCCCTTAACAGACTGTCCCATTGACTATTTTTTTGGAAAATCTTCTAGATTTTCAAAAAGAATAATATAACATGATGCACTCTGTTAGGAGATTTACAACATACTTAACGACTAGGATTTTGCCATCCCGGTGTCTCTTTTGAATGCTTTAAACTGAATCTCAAGAAATCTCACTAATTTTTCTTCTCTAGTTTTTTCAATTAGTATACGGCAGTAATGTTGAAGCTCTTGATTAATCAGTATCATTCAATTATTTTGGCTCTTCCTTTTCGAAATATGTAGACAAAAGTTTTTAATCAATATGCTGCGTATCTCTATAAAATTTATCAAATAGTAATGATACTTTTCGATAATATTCTAACTAATATTCCCTTGTTAGTTAATTCCATAAAAAATTTGGGGATATTTTGGTAGGTTTTATCGAAATATGATTAAGGGTTGATCACTTTGTTTTCAAATTTTTAATTGGTCGCTGTATTAGAGCTGAATGATTTTTATTTTCAGTGTATTCCTCATTAGTGCTTAGCTAAGTGAAAAGAATAGATTCGAAAATTGAGAGGAATTGGAATTATGATCTATGGCAATCAATAGAGGCTGGGGTCGCTTCAATGCCCGGAACTAAATCTCTGTCACTCAGTTTTTTTCGATCCCTTAACAGACTGTCCCATTGACTATTTTTTGGAAAATCTTCTAGATTTTCAAAAAATAATATATATGATGCACTCTGTTGGAGATTGACAAAATACTTAACGACTAGGATTTTGCCATCCCGGTGTCTCTTTTGAATGCTTTAAATCCAATCTCAAGAAATCTCACTAATTTTCTTCTCTAGTTTTTTCAATTAGCATACACGGCAGTAATGTTGATAGCTCTGACTAATCAGTATCATTCAATGACACCTATCTTCTTTCGAAATAACCTGTAGACAAAAAGTTTTTAATCAATATGCCATGTCTCTATAAAATTTATCAAATAATAATTGATACTTTTTCGATAATATTGTAACAATATTCCCTTGTTAGTTCATTCCATGCAGATTTGGGGACATTTGGCAGGTTTTATCGAAATATGATGATGGAGTTAGTATCACTTTGTTTTCAAATTTTTAATTGGTCGCTGTATTAGAAGTTGAATGATTTTTTATTTTCAGTGTATTCCTCAGCAGCGAAATCTTAAGCTAAGGCCGTAGAAGAGATCTCGGAAATTGAGGAGGAATTGGAATTATGATCTATGGCAATTCAATAGAGGCTGGGGTCGCTTCAATGCCCGGAACTAAATCTCTGTCACTCAGTTTTTTTTTCGATCCCTTAACAGACTGTCCCATTGACTATTTTTTGGAAAATCTTCTAGATTTTTCAAAAAAATAATATAAATGATGCACTCTGTTAGAGATTGACAAAATACTTAACGACTAGATTTTGCCATCCCGGTGTCTCTTTTGAATGCTTTAAATCCAATCTCAAGAAATCTCACTAATTTTCTTCTCTAGTTTTTTTCAATTAGTATACGGCAGTAATGTTGAAGCTCTGATTAATCAGTATCATTCAATTATTTTGCTCTTCCTTTTCGAAATATGTAGACAAAAAAGTTTTTAATCAATATGCCATGTCTCTATAAAATTTATCAAATAATAATGATACTTTTCGATAATATTTTAACAATATTCCCTTGTTAGTTAATTCCATAAAAAAATTTGGGGATATTTGGTAGGTTTTATCGAAATATGATTAAGGGTTGATCACTTTGTTTTCAAATTTTTAATTGGTCGCTGTATTAGAGTTGAATGATTTTTATTTTCAGTGTATTCCTCATTAGTGCTTAGCTAAGTGGAAAGAATAGATTCGAAAATTGAGAGGAATTGGAATTATGATCTATGGCAATCAATAGAGGCTGGGGTCGCTTCAATGCCCGGAACTAAATCTCTGTCACTCAGTTTTTTTCGATCCCTTAACAGACTGTCCCATTGACTATTTTTTTTGGAAAATCTTCTAGATTTTCAAAAAATAATATAAATGATGCACTCTGTTAGAGATTGACAAAATACTTAACGACTAGGATTTTGCCATCCCGGTGTCTCTTTTGAATGCTTTAAATCCAATCTCAAGAAATCTCACTAATTTTCTTCTCTAGTTTTTTCAATTAGTATACGGCAGTAATGTTGAAGCTCTGATTAATCAGTATCATTCAATTATTTTGCTCTTCCTTTTCGAAATATGTAGACAAAAGTTTTTAATCAATATGCCATGTCTCTATAAAATTTATCAAATAATAATGATTCTTTTCGATAATATTTTAACAATATTCCCTTGTTAGTTAATTCCATAAAAAATTTGGGGATATTTGGTAGGTTTTATCGAAATATGATTAAGGGTTGATCACTTTGTTTTCAAATTTTTAATTGGTCGCTGTATTAGAGTTGAATGATTTTTATTTTCAGTGTATTCCTCATTAGTGCTTAGCTAAGTGAAAAGAATAGATTCGAAAATTGAGAGGAATTGGAATTATGATCTATGGCAATCAATAGAGGCTGGGGTCGCTTCAATGCCCGGAACTAAATCTCTGTCACTCAGTTTTTTTTCGATCCCTTAACAGACTGTCCCATTGACTATTTTTTTGGAAAATCTTCTAGATTTTCAAAAAATAATATAAATGATGCACTCTGTTAGAGATTGACAAAATACTTAACGACTAGGATTTTGCCATCCCGGTGTCTCTTTTGAATGCTTTAAATCTAATCTCAAGAAATCTCACTAATTTTCTTCTCTAGTTTTTTTAATTAGTATACGGCAGTAATGTTGAAGCTCTGATTAATCAATATCATTCAATTATTTTGCTCTTCCTTTTCGAAATTTCTAGACAAAACTATTTAATCAATATCATGACTCTATAAAAATTTCTCAAACAATCATGTCTATCATAGCTTCACAATAAAGCACGTCTAGTAATAAATATTATCGCGACTCTATAAAGTTTATCAAAAAACATAATGTGTCTAAGAATGCGAATTATGTATGCCTAGTAATATGGTATAATAGGTATTCACAATTTTGTCAAAATTGTATCGATTTTTTATTATTATTGTTATTATTAGTTAACTCTCGTCAAATTGTAATTTATTACTCAACAGTTAATTCCAACTTCATCCAATGAAATTAAATAATTATTAAAGCAATTTATAATAATTTCCATAGTTACAAAGTAAAATCTAATAACTAGAGAATGTTTTTATATACTTCCTCAATATTATTTTAGTTTATCAAAAATCTTTTTCATTTTTTTATTCTTCTTTGATTACAGTTGAACGTCTCAACATAGTTACAATATTGAAAATTAATATATTGTTTGTGGTTAGCTAATTCTAAATTTAAATTCTTTTATTGGCTACTTTCTATAAAAATTATTAAAATATTAAATATTTATGAGGTAACTATTTCGAAATTTTACTTAACCTTTTTTCAATTTTATAGACGTTGTGACATTTGTGAACCTGAGCTTAACAATCTTTCCAATAAGTAATTTTTATAATAAACCCTCTTTTCACCATCGGCACTTATTGTTATTATAGTTATTTATTCTAGGTCAATTCAATACAAACAAAATCTAAATTTATTTATTGAATGCGCAATATTAAAATTGATTTTTCCCCATAAACTTACTCTTTTATTATGCATATATAAGTACAACTAAATATTGTATTCTTCAAATTCCAAAATTTATATAAATCTCTTTACTTACTTTTATAATTCATGATGACAAAAGCAATCAACTTTATCAAGTATTAAAATAGGTAGTAAATATAAAAACGTATGCTTTAGTATATCTTGATTTTAACTACATTACGCAATTGATTTCCAAACTTTGTTTAATACATTTAATTATTTTCCGTTCGTCTATTCTAGGTTTAGTGAGTAAAATTACAAAATTTGAACATTCTCCAAATTAGAACATATTTCTCGATCAATAATTCTTAATGTTTGAACATTTTTTATTTTTGCATAGCATTTTTGTATGTAGTTTTGTGTCTATTTATGTCTTCTTTTTCCCTAGTAGTTTTTATTCCCAGTGAAATTTTGTATTCATGGCCACTAATGTCTTACTTCCAATAGACTGCTGTGGCCGAACCCTGATCCATTCTTCCGGATCTTGAGTGGGAGGATCGGAGGGCTATAAGGGGAGATGTGGAGGCCCTTAAAAAAAATTAAATTTCTCTAAATGATATTCAATTTTAAACAAACTTCAAGCTTAACGCAAACATTTTTTAATAAGAAACAATTATTAAATATGAACTCTCTTCATGCTCATGTTTAGAATAACCCTAAGATTGATCTAGTAATATAAAAGATACTTAGAATAAATTAAATATTTCAGGTTCATATTTCCATTTTACATCAATGTGCATAGGCTGGTACAATTAATTAAATATTCGAAAAATATATACCGTTAATTCCATAAAAAATTTGGGGATATTTGGTAGGTTTTATCGAAATATGATTAAGGGTTGATCACTTTGTTTTCAAATTTTTAATTGGTCGCTGTATTAGAGTTGAATGATTTTTATTTTCAGTGTATTCCTCATTAATGCTTAGCTAAGTGGAAAGAATAGATTCGAAAATTGAGAGGAATTGGAATTATGATCTATGGCAATCAATAGAGGCTGGGGTCGCTTCAATGCCCGGAACTAAATCTCTGTCACTCAGTTTTTTTTCGATCCCTTAACAGACTGTCCCATTGACTATTTTTTTTGGAAAATCTTCTAGATTTTCAAAAAATAATATAAATGATGCACTCTGTTAGAGATTGACAAAATACTTAACGACTAGGATTTTGCCATCCCGGTGTCTCTTTTGAATGCTTTAAATCCAATCTCAAGAAATCTCACTAATTTTCTTCTCTAGTTTTTTCAATTAGTATACGGCAGTAATGTTGAAGCTCTGATTAATCAGTATCATTCAATTATTTTGCTCTTCCTTTTCGAAATATGTAGACAAAAGTTTTTAATCAATATGCCATGTCTCTATAAAATTTATCAAATAATAATGATTCTTTTCGATAATATTTTAACAATATTCCCTTGTTAGTTAATTCCATAAAAAATTTGGGGATATTTGGTAGGTTTTATCGAAATATGATTAAGGGTTGATCACTTTGTTTTCAAATTTTTAATTGGTCGCTGTATTAGAGTTGAATGATTTTTATTTTCAGTGTATTCCTCATTAGTGCTTAGCTAAGTGGAAAGAATAGATTCGAAAATTGAGAGGAATTGGAATTATGATCTATGGCAATCAATAGAGGCTGGGGTCGCTTCAATGCCCGGAACTAAATCTCTGTCACTCAGTTTTTTTCGATCCCTTAACAGACTGTCCCATTGACTATTTTTTTTGGAAAATCTTCTAGATTTTCAAAAAATAATATAAATGATGCACTCTGTTAGAGATTGACAAAATACTTAACGACTAGGATTTTGCCATCCCGGTGTCTCTTTTGAATGCTTTAAATCCAATCTCAAGAAATCTCACTAATTTTCTTCTCTAGTTTTTTTCAATTAGTATACGGCAGTAATGTTGAAGCTCTGATTAATCAGTATCATTCAATTATTTTGCTCTTCCTTTTCGAAATATGTAGACAAAAGTTTTTAATCAATATGCCATGTCTCTATAAAATTTATCAAATAATAATGATTCTTTTCGATAATATTTTAACAATATTCCCTTGTTAGTTAATTCCATAAAAAATTTGGGGATATTTGGTAGGTTTTATCGAAATATGATTAAGGGTTGATCACTTTGTTTTCAAATTTTTAATTGGTCGCTGTATTAGAGTTGAATGATTTTTATTTTCAGTGTATTCCTCATTAGTGCTTAGCTAAGTGGAAAGAATAGATTCGAAAATTGAGAGGAATTGGAATTATGATCTATGGCAATCAATAGAGGCTGGGGTCGCTTCAATGCCCGGAACTAAATCTCTGTCACTCAGTTTTTTTTCGATCCCTTAACAGACTGTCCCATTGATTATTTTTTTGGAAAATCTTCAAGATTTTCAAAAAATAATATAAATGATGCACTCTGTTAGAGATTGACAAAATACTTAACGACTAGGATTTTGCCATCCCGGTGTCTCTTTTGAATGCTTTAAATCCAATCTCAAGAAATCTCACTAATTTTCTTCTCTAGTTTTTTCAATTAGTATACGGCAGTAATGTTGAAGCTCTGATTAATCAGTATCATTCAATTATTTTGCTCTTCCTTTTCGAAATATGTAGACAAAAGTTTTTAATCAATATGCCATGTCTCTATAAATTTTATCAGATCAATAATGATACTTTTGCGATAATCTTTTAACAATATTCCCTTGTTAGTTAATTCCTAAAAAAATTGTGGAGATTTGGTAGGTTTTATCGAAATATGATTAAGGGTTGATCGCTTTGTTTTCAAATTTTTAATTGGTCGCTGTATTAGAGTTGAATGATTTTTATTTTTCAGTGCACTCTATTAGGGCTTAGCTAAGTGGTGTGAACAGTTTCGGAAATTGAGAGGAATTGGAATTATGATCTATGGCAATCAATAGAGGCTAGGGTCGCTTCAATGCCCGGAACTAAATCTCTGTCACTCAGTTTTTTTCGATCCCTTAACAGACTGTCCCATTGACTATTTTTTTTGGAAAATCTTCAAGATTTTCAAAAAATAATATAAATGATGCACTCTGTTAGAGATTGACAAAATACTTAACGACTAGGATTTTGCCATCCCGGTGTCTCTTTTGAATGCTTTAAATCCAATCTCAAGAAATCTCACTAATTTTCTTCTCTAGTTTTTTCAATTAGTAGGTACGGCAGTAATGTTGATGCTCTGCTTAATCAGTATCATTCAATTATTTTGCTCTTCCTTTTCGAAATATGTAGACAAAAGTTTTTAATCAATATGCCATGTCTCTATAAAATTCATCAAATAATAATGATACTTTTCGATAATATTTTAACAATTTTCCCTTGTTAGTTAATTCCATAAAATGTTTGTGGATATTTGCTAGGTTTTATCGAATAATGATTGAGTGTTTATCACTCTTTTTTCAAATTTTTATTTGGTCGTTTTTTCTTTTAAATTCTTTTTTATAGGCTAAAATTTTTTTATTTTCAACTCTATTAATTTGTTTTAGATTATAAGCTCTTATTTTCAACTTAATCTTTTTATTTCATATTAATTATTATTTCTTTTTATTCCTTTCTATTTACCTTTTAATTATAGAAAGCTAGGTTTCTTCAAATTTAATATTCTCATTAACATCCCACTGATTCAAGATAATTTATCAATTTTTTCAAAATTTTATAGATCCTGAATCTATTACTCTTGAACCCACATTTTTTTTCGATACTTTGAATAATTATATTCAAAAAAATCATATAGCTGCTGTTTTAAAATAATTTTTTATAGTTGTGACGTCATTTTTTCAAATAAATGCATTACCGCATCTATCCATTTCGCCATACTTTACGAGTACTTGATTTAATTTTTTATGAATTCCACTGAGGATGTCTATCTTTTTGCAGTTTACTTGTTCAAATTTTTTGTTTCAACTTTCCATTGTTTTTCAATTAATAATCTATTTTTTAGATTATAAATCTCGTTATAGGGTTCAAGAGTATTCTTCAAACTCCGCCATGGACGGTCCCAAGCCCGGCTGAAAAAGGAGGAGGGTTGGGCGTGAGGTTAAGAACCTCACCCTATAAAAGACTCCATTGTACTAGTGATCATGACAATTTGGACGTAACAATCTTTGATAAATTGTCATTAATATTTGTACATGGTTCAGTTTCTGAAAATAAATTTATTACTTTACTTACTATGAACAATTTGTTTTTTTATTTTCTCTTTAATTTTCATTTAGCGACTGACTGAATACATAATTTTATCCTATTTGATCCCAATCATTATTGTCATACTTCCTCAATAAAATGTCGAACATTTTTCGTGATACACTATAAACGGTGTCCTTAAATTCAACGATAAACCGTGATCAGAATATAAGCCAATTTATGACAGTCCAGAATCTAAAAATTTTCCATAGTTTTCGTATTATAGGCATTTTTTTGAAATTATTGAAAATCACTACTCTGTAGGCACCTACTTAATATTGATATGCTCAGACTACAAATTTCCATATTTTATGAGTCTTATTTTTATTACGCAATCCTGAATAGCTCTGCTAGTGATTGATATAATTAGCAAAACTGAAATCAAATATAAAAATTTAATTAGAAATGTAATTAGCAAAGCCAATCAATTAGACAAAACAGAAATATACAAAATTAATTAATTATTACCAATTATTGTGGGGAGTCGGGTTGGCCGAGCTGGCTAAGGCGCTGGGCTCGCTTCAGCATAGTTGATGACGATTTTCAAGCGGGAGGCCCGGGTTCGAGCCTGGCTATAATATAAAATTTCTTCCGGCTAAACCTCGACTCCCTCACTAACACTACTAACACTTTACTGATGTGCTGTCTAAATGGGCTTTGTTCTCGATGACAATAAAAACAACAAAAAATTATATTGTATTATTTGTTTTCAATAAATATAGATATTATATATATATCAAAAATTACGCACCCGAGTTGCCCATATTTGGAGCATTCGCATGGGTCAACCCGTCCGAAGTGCAATGGACAGGTCTGGCCATGAGGTAACCACCTTCATGATCATGGTAACCCCTGCGCCAGGTACTTAGGTGGGGTCCAGGGGTGGGGGTTGGCAGGTACTAAAGGGTATTTCTTTCTGTCTGTACTCATATCCAGGGGGCTACTAAAGGGTATTTGTGCCTGTATATATATATATCTATGTTTGTCCGTCCCCCAGAGGGTGGGGGGGATCCAGGGGAGGGGTTTGAAGTTGGGGTCCAGGGGTACTAAAGGGCATTTCTCTCTGTATCTGTACCTATATCACATACTACTAAAAGGCATTTGTGCCTGACTGTATGAATCTATGTACTATCTATGTATGTCCGTCCCCCAACAAAAACAGTCGTCATGGTTACCAATTTAAATGAAATTATCTATATATATAAAAAATTAAGGTTTTGTCTATACATTGGGATGGTGGTGTGGGTGGGGATGCTGGGTGGGTTTCGAGGGGGGTCCAGGGAGAGCCCCTAGCTAGCAAGAGGGCCGCCGAAGGCGGGCCTTGCAGCTAGTAATTAACTGAAATTATTGTCTTTTATTAGTTTGTGACTAAAAAAACCTTTCAATTTAAAAATAATTTTAAAAAATTGAATAAGAAAATTCGTCTAAAAATCATGTGATACCGGCATATGAATATTAGAGTAACAAATAGTTCAAAGAGTAAAATTAAGCAAAAAATATAAACCATTTTAAAATTTGAGAAAAAATATTCCCGGTTCCTAGAACCCCTTGATTATTACGCGGCCTGAAATTTCGCCCCCCCCCCCCCTCCCTCTCTTCTGCAAATAAAAGTTCGAAAGCTATACAATTTAGGTGTTATTTTTGACCGAAAACTTGCTACATAAATAATATCTTTTTAACTTTTATTGTAGAACCACAAATTAGATATTTATTATTTTTATTTTTTATTCCCCTTTCAAGAACAATATGAAATTTTTTGTACATATACTCCCCTAAACTTTGGATATTGTTTATAGTGCGGGTGAATACAACCATTCTGAGATATAATAAAAATTATTCATAACAGACCTGCTCGGATTTAGTATTTGACCACCTTCTTTTGATTTTCAATACAATCTTATTTATTAAATTTCAGCTTATTAACTACAAGTATTCAAGAGATAAATATAACTATATAACGATTCGATTTTTTCTGATTTTCTGCATTGTCAACCTCAAGGTTCTAAAGATAAAAAATTCCGAAATCTAATCACAGTTATTCTTTTTGAAAATACAAACATTTTGACACTAAAACGAACATTTGTTGTTGATGTTTTTTAAAAAACCATATTTTTTGAATGACTTTTCTTCACACTGAAAAAGAATAAGCAAAAAAATAAATCTTTCGATTTAAATTAATATGGTTCAGTCACGGCGGATTATCACTCACAAAGTGTTCCGAGTAAAATAATGTTAATAAAAGAAAAGTTTAAAGTACAATTAATTTCAATAAGATCAAAGGATGTTATTATCTCTTCAATTTCTTTTGATTTTGATGAGAAAATGAATACTTTGCCCTTTGCGTTTTGCAACCATATATCTCAGAGCTACGAAATTCGAAACTTGAGCTATATATAGGCTAGAAGGGGTAGGTACAGCAAGCTTTTGGTTGAAATTGGAACACCGGAAGTTGACATGATTTTTCGTTTTTATTTATTTTCTCAAAAACGGCACTAACAATTTCGCTAAAAATTGGTGTACCTACTTATCAAGTGTCATGAGTTATTAGTTGTGTATAAATTTTAATCCGATTGAAATAAAGGAAGGGGGTGTAAATTAAGAGTGTCATCGTAAAATAAATATTTTATCGTTCATATCTCGTCTTCGGTAAGTCACAGAGCCTTGAAATTTGAAAATTAATTTATTTAGTGGCAAAAAGTTACCGAGCATCGCTCGGTGCTCCAGGCACTAACTTATTTTCAAATTTTTGTAAAAAATTGTTAAATTTTTTGAATATTTTCGCGGCCCCTGAAATCTTTCGCTTGTGGCTAATGCCTCACACGCCTCACCCTGTAGAGAGTATAAAGATTAAAATTAATACTATTCAATTAAATTTAGTTAAAATTACGTCATATTGGTTAATGATATCAAAGTAAAATAATAAATCTATTTGTCTTTGTTTTAGTAGTTTTTGTTCTTTCCGTTGCGATTGGCAACGCTGGCAAGTTAACCTAAATCTGCTCACTTTGCTCATTTACATTGACTTACGTTATGATGCGCGCCATTACTAGCGTCACGTTATTTTATATATTTTAATGTTTGTGTAAAAAATAGATTATCAAAAGAACAAAAAACATGTTTCCAAATGTTAAACCCTCGTTTGGTCAAACGAATCCAACAACAACTTTTGGTAAGAATTTTTGCTATTAATTTTGAAAACACTTTTCCCATAAGTTTATTGCGTCAATTGTATTATCTTTTTATCATACTTATATCCATTATTTATAATTTTTTCCTCAACTAAATTCATTTTTATGATCATTTATCTTATTTTTATTTATATTTTCCACATATGAAATTAAATAATCTTGAATATACCTAACATTGATTTCTTTTTATATTAATTCTCAATATATTCTATATCTCAAAAATATACATTATTTTATTATAAATACTATAAAATAATTTGACCAGGTAAATTCATTAAAATAAAAATAAAGCAACCAAGAATAAAATAATATTTGTCAACATTTCGTTAGTTTGACATAGAGTAAGCTATCCTAAGACTGGTTTGACTCCGAACTTTTCGCCTACATTCCACTCCATTTCTGCTAATCCCTTCATTAAAATTCTCACATATATTATATTCTTAATTTCCTTCTGAGTTCATTTGTCACTTGATACTTTATTCCTAGACAGCAAAATTCCTTAACTTCTATGAATGGGTCAAAACTCAAAAGAACTCAGAGAGATAGAAAAAATTTATTTTTCACATCCTAAACTTAACACATGACAATTTTTTTCTCATGTGCTTTTGAAAATAATTTCACCCATTTGGTGTCCATCATTGTATCATTGTCCAAAGTCCCGCTTCTATATTGATTTATCTTGAGTTTCTATAATTTGAAATATACATTTTGAAGAAATATATATTTTTTAATTGAATGTAATGGAAGGCAGCCCAGGGGTAGTGAGGAAAGAAAAATTAACACATATCCAAATAAGGTGTAATTTATTGGTTCTTCAAACCGACGTTTCGCAGGATTCTTCCCTCCTTCAGATTTCAAGGGGTCAATGAACGAAACAAATTAAATATTTCCTTCATTGACCTCTTGAAACCCTGAAGAAGGAGGGAAGAATCCTCCGAAACGTCGGTTTGAAAGGAAAGGAGGAAGGATTCCAATAAATTACACCTTATTTGGATATGTGTTAATTTTTTCTTTCCTCACTAATTAAGAAAAGGAGGAAAAAAAAATTGTTTTTCTATGCCTTTGTTAAAAATGAAGAAAGTTTTTGAACACTACTGTGGAGAGAAGAAGGCAACATTTTATTTGTTTCATTCATTGACCCTTTGAAACCTTGAAGAAGGAGGGAAAAATCCTCCGAAACGTCGGTTTGAAAGGAAAGGAGGAAGGATTCCAATAAATTACACCTTATTTGATATGTGTTAATTTTTTCTTTCCTCACTACCTCTGGGCTGCCTTCCATTACATTCAATTATATTTTTTAATTTTAACATAATTATTGCTTTTGTCATTTTAAAATCCCTGTTTTTCACAAATATTTCTAAATCATTTGATTTTTGGCTCTGGATTCTCAGGTGCCACTCAATTTGGTCAATCCACATTTGGTAAAGCCCCTCAAACGGGATTTACCACTTCAGCCTTTGGAGCTCCTGCTGCAACTGCTGGTGCTTCTACTGCGCCTCAATCTACAGGATTATTTGGAAATGCGTCCACTGGCGGTACTGGCACTCTTTTCGGGTCTGTGGCCACATCAGCCCCCGGGAGTGTTTTTGGACAAACCCAAAATACTGCAACTCCCGGATTTGGTAATAAACAAAATTTAATATATA
The DNA here is from genome assembly GCA_024734495.1 of Forficula auricularia. Lineage (NCBI taxonomy): Eukaryota > Metazoa > Arthropoda > Insecta > Dermaptera > Forficulidae > Forficula > Forficula auricularia. Next base: position 43,225,313 of record JALMQS010000099.1, on the reverse strand, counting down.
TATTTCAAAGATTAGTCAAGAAAAATTCAAATTTGGCATTAAAAAGAATTTAATAATTTTTTCCTTCATTTTGGAGATTTTATGATAGCTTGGTTTATTGCTACGACTTCTGTGTAGTTTCAATAGTTTTATTCAAAGATTTTTTCTGTTAAACAATTATAAGATACACATATCATGCATATTTTGTTATTTTCATACTTATCTCTGTCAAACAACTTCGATTTCTGATCAGGAGACCCGGGTTCAAACCCGACTGCTGCAAAAATTTGACTGGCTTTTATCTGACTCCTAACCATATTTACACACTCTCATACCCATAAATAAAAATAAAATAATTATCACTTATCACGTGTACAAGTATAAAATGGGGATGTTTTTTCTAAAAAACATGTTAAATTCGGAAGATTGATAAAAAGTGCTTGCTTGATTCAAATTATGCTCCATTGCTTGTTATACATTTTTCCCATCTTGCCAGTAAAAAACTTCCCCTTTTGCTGCGAACCATTCATCGAGCCATTTTTTCACATCTTCTTACGAACCAAAGAGCTGCTCAGCAAGTGCGTGACCCATCGATGCAAACAAGTGGTAATCGGAAGGAGCAAAGTCTGAAGAGTTAGCTGCATGGGGTAGAACTTCCCAGCTGAGTGCTTCCAACGTCTCGCGAACCGGTTTTTCCGTATATGATAGACCATTATCATGGAGAAAAATGACCTAATTTTGTCTTTTTTGATATTCTGATCGTTTTTTGAGCAGCGAACTGTTCAAACCGATCAATTGTTGTTGGTAGCGTTTGGTATTAACCGTTTCAATTGTTTTCGTCCAACAATGCTTGAAATTCTGCATTTTCTTGGTTTTTCGTGTTCCTTGTCTGCAACATCAAAATCACACCATTACTCCCAAACCATCTTTCACACTTATCTTGCAATGGAGCATGTTCACCATAAGCTTCTCGAAGCATTAGGTATGATACAGCAGCAGTTCTCTTCGAATGAAAACAAAAAATTGATTGAATGCTCTTATTTGGTACAAATTTCGACATATTGAACACGGCAAAACAATACTATACAAACATTTTTTCAATTTATCACTTATGCCCGTTTGACACTTGTTGATGGCCCAACAAAGTGCCAACTATGTCAAATCTTTATGCTACACACTGAATTGGTTTGTCATCTGTTTCTCAAATCCCAAAAAAATCGCACACCCCCCAGATTTTCGCTTCAAACTTGAATATTTTTTAAATTAATTTTTTTTTGCAAGTACTATTTTGTTTAAATTAAAGTACACACTGTTAGCTGTTAAAAAAACACAAAATGTTTACCTTTGACCTGCAAAATCATTAGATTACTAACAAAAAACAAAAGATTCCGAAATTGCTCGTTTGAGATAAGGATGTTTGTGGGATTTCGAGAAGGTATAAAAGGGTAATCAAACAATGAAATTAGTAAAATAAGCGAGGTATTACCTCCTCTAGCCTGAATTACAGCTTGCATTCGATGTTTTATCGAAGATAATCAATTTTTTTTAAATCCTGAGGTATCCTATCCCATTCTTTATTAATTGCGGTTTGAATCTCTCCGTCCGAGACTAGTAGGCACCGTGTTTCTTGATCGTACCCGTTTTTTCAGTTCGTCCCATAGATGCTCAATGGGATTGAGATCTGGGCTTCGAGCAGGCCACGCCATAACCGGCACTTCAACCACTTCCAAGTACTGGCATACTATAGTAGCGGTGTGTGGTCTTTCGTTATCTTGCATGAAAATGAAATATATCCGGAAAAAGGCACTACGTGATCCACCAGGATCTCTTCGATGTAGCGTTGAGAAGTCAATCCCTTTGATCGAAGGCCGATATTGGGCCCTGGGATGAATACCAGATCAGTTTTCGCCTCCAGCGACATGCCTCCCCAGAACATGCAGGAACCGCCGCCAAATGGGACACCCACAGAAATGCAGCACTGAGCGAAACACTCAGCAGGTCTTGGGTAGACTCTTCCTCGACCGTTGTTACCATGAAGACACATCCTGCACTCGTCAGAGAAGAGTACTTTTTTCCATTGATCCATAGTCCAATTCCCGTGATTTCGAGTAAACTGAAGGCGTGCTTGCCGGTGGGCTGGGGTCAATTTCGGACAGGTTGCTGGTCTGTGTGATGTTAGGCCTGCTTCGGCTAGTCTTCTTCTAACTGTCCACCCACTAACTTCCACTTCTCTAACATTCTGGAGCTACTGTCCGAGTCTAACTGCATTCAAACAGCAATTTCTAAGTGATGTTGATACACCAAAACGGTCATCACGCTTTGTTGTAGCACGTTTTCGGCCAGAACCTTGTCACCTGGTATAGCCACCAGTCTGTTGATACCGCTGGTATACTCGTCGAACAGCAAATCGGCGTAAATTTAGTTGTTGTGCTACTTGACTTTGGTTTTGCTCTTCTTAAATTAGTGCAACCACTTGAGCCGCTGCTTCTGGTGAGGTATCCATTTTCTAGTACTTAATGATGTTTTATTCGATAAAAGACCATTCAGGCTGCAAGTTGGTATTTTATGTCGTTTCAACGAACCTTTAACCTTTGAGACATTCTCAAAATCCCATAAAACATCCTTATCTCAAACGAGCAATTTCGGAATCTTTTGTTCTTTTGTTAGTAATCTAATGATTTTGCAGGTCAAAGATAAACATTTTGTGTTTTTTTAAGAGCTAACAGTGTGTACTTTTGAAGGAGACAATTAGTGTGTACTTTAATTTAATCAAAATAGTACTTGCAAAAAAAATTAATTTAAAAAATATTCAAGTTTGAAGTAAAAATTTGGGGGGTGTCCTATTTTTTTGCTCTCGAGTGTAGTAGAAGCTGACTAAATAGGCTTTGTTCCCAAAGTCAAAGAAAACAAAAAAACAACGTTATTTTGGTATAATAATAAAAATGTTTCAGCTAGAACCAACACATATTTCCTTAAAAGTTGTTATTTTGGTCATTCAACAACCCTAGTTGTTGTTTATATGTATAACCAAAGACTGTTACTAAAACTTGAACGAGTTTTAGTAACAGTTTTTTTTTTTTCTCCTTTAAACTTTCTTCATTATTAATGCAAATTCTTTTTGTCCAAACCTATAAAAAAATATATATTTTCAAAATTTCTATTTAATTGCTGCAAGTATAAACAAATAAATTTTTTATATTTTAAGTTTCCGATTTCATTATCTTTAATAATTCACAGAATTAATTTGTGGTCTTAATCAACTTATATTTAAATGAAAAAAATGACCTTCTAATTGCTTGTAGTGTCATTTTTTTTTATTATTATTTTTTTTTTTTTATTTAAAAATAATTCCACTCAGAGAAGTAAAATTAAAAAGATAATTAATTTAAGAGCTTAAAATATGATATATTTTTCAATTGAAATAAAAATTATAACCTTAAAAGTAATATTATAATTATTATCATTTCCGTCCATAATTTAAAAGTTTATAATAGGAAAATAAGGACAAGAAAATTTAGACTAATGTGTGACATGATTATTTGAAGCTCCTGAAGAAGTCGACAAAGTCGACGAAACGTTGGTTGATAAATAAAAAAGTCACACATGTCCTTATTTTCCTATTATAAACTTTCAAAATAATATTAGATTCAATTAAAATATAATTTGACTGTTTTATTCTTAACTTAACTAAGAATTTTTTTTTTCTAGGGTTCGGAGCTGCAGCAAATCCAGGTGCCTCTGGTACTGGAACTGGAACTCTTTTTGGGACTAATGCTGCTGCACCAAATACTTCAGTAACTGGAACCTCTTTATTTGGACAGTCAAAACCTAGTTTTGGATTCGGCTCTGGAACTACGCCAGGACAAACAGCGACTGGAGGTTTATTTGGTCAAACAGCTCAACCTTCAGTTCAACAAGGCACAAGCTCTCTCTTTGGTCAAGTAGGTTTTAAAAACACTTGAGAATTCATTAAAAATATATTTTAATTCCGCCATATTTATTTTAATATACATAAATAAAGCCATTTAGTAATTTTATATTATTTACTATTTTAAAATGATTGTTATAATGTTCATTAGCAAGCGACTGGAACGACAGGTACAGGTCTCTTTGGGGCTTCGACGGGTACTAGCGGTTTTGGAGCCGCATCAGGAACCACAATAAAATTTCAACCTGTAACTGGAACTGATACTATGATGAAGAATGGCCAGAGCACAACTATTGCCACCAGACATCATTGCATTACTTGTATGAAAGAATATGAAGGAAAATCATTAGAGGAACTTCGTTTTGAAGATTATCAGGTATATTTTGAGAAATCAATAAAATAAAATATTTAATCATTTCAATTTTCATCATATCAATATTTTTTAATTATTTTAACAAGGCTCAACGAAAAGGACAAGGAGCCGCATCAGGCGGGCTTTTTGGACCCACTGGACAAACATCATTATTTAGTCAACCGAATGTTAGTTCTGCTAACACACCTTTCGGAGATAAAAATATTTTTGGCGCCCCAGCATCCATTGGTTAGTCAATTTAAATTTATATTTAAATTATCGAGCATAATATTTTATTTTTTATTAGTTGAATAAAAGATTTCACTGTCGATGGTAACAGAATTGTTTTTATTTTAGGTTAAAAATAAAATGAGAGAGTCTTCTGTTTTTTAAATAAAATAATTTTTAATTATTAATAATTTAAAATTATTTTATTTAAAAAACAGAAGACTCTCATTTTATTTTTATTTTTTAATTAATTATTTATTATTATTATTATTATTTGACTTAATTTTTAGAGTTCTATTTTTTTTTTTGGAAATTGGTTCTTGCAATTTCATTTTTTAAATAAATATAAAAATTATATCTATATAATATCATTTATTTGTCCATTAAAGAGAAGTTTGTAATATTGACTAAAATAATTGAAAATGCAATATAATAACAATCTATATATAGTAGTAGTACCTGGCCACCGAGCGATGCTCGCTAAATTTTTGCTATATATTAATATTATTTTTAATTTAAAATTCTGATAAAAAGGTCGATTTTTATTTGGATTCAGAATTAAATAAAAAAATGTGTGCGTGGAATCCATGCCCGACAAAAGTGAAACTTTTTTCTATTGATATATGTACGTATATGTATGTATGTATGAGTGGAGGTCTACAAATTTTAATCCTCCACCCGGATTCGTGGGGTTCTGAGGGTGGTGAGAGTTAAGACAAGAGGAAAGAGTGCAGAGGACATGTATAGGGTTGGCGGGGTGAATGATGTTCGGAGGTGGGTCTAGGGGGAAGGATAGGGTCAGAGGGATAAATGGGGGATTAGAGGAGCCTAGCAAGAGACCCACGACAAGAATTGCTCGTTTAATATAATAAGATATATATATTCATGTATATTTAAACATTTTTTTTTACCTTGAACAATTTTAAACACTATTATAAATGCTTTGATTAATTATTGATATTTGACATAGTAAAATGATATATCGCTAGCTCTGAGCTTGTCTCTTAAATATATTAAAATGTTTTAGCTAGAGCTATCAAATTTGCGGGGACATTTCATATAAAATTTTATAAAAAGAATTATTTATATAATTCCTCAATTCACTGCGTACTTAAGTTCTTGAATAAAAATGCGCAGTGTCAATATCTTCATAGTCACTCTGGCCTAGGTGTTTAAGGGCAATTGTTGATTTGTTGAAGGGATAAATTGATTATAATTGAATTGTTATTTTTAATATTTAATGCTGACTTTATTTGTTGTTTGTTTTGTTAAATTAATTTTAAAAGGATTAAAAATCCGTTGAAAATAAATAAAAATAAAAAATAAAAACGATCTGAATTTTCTTTGTTTAGGGTTTGGAACTGGTACTTCTGTATTTGGGGCCACTCAAGCTACAGCGGGAACTGCTGCACCTACAGCTTCTACTGGTCTTTTTGGAAAACCTAATACAGGATTTGCCGCTCCTACCACAAGCACTGGTTTCTTTAATTCCAATACTCAAACAAACCAGATTGCTTTTGGAGGAACTGCCGCAGCCAAACCCTTTGGCACACAACCTAGTAAATAAAAATAAATAATAATAAAATGAATTTTCTTAAATTAAAATATATTTTTTAAATGCTTAATTTATTTTATAGGTTTATTTGGACAACCACAACAAACTGCTAATACATTTCCTCAAACAACTGGATTTGGAACGTTTGGAACACAAAATCAGGTGACTTCAGCAAATTTTTAATATACATATAATAATATATGTATATTATTTAATGCTTTTTATAATATAGAAATTTGTAACGACTAAATAGACAATACGATATACTTTCCTTTAAACTTATTTATTATTAATTTGACATTCCTAAAAATTATAGCTATAATCTTACCACTAACAATAACAAAATTCCCACTCTTTTTTTCAAGAATTAAATATAGCTCTTGTAAATTTACCAGCTGGCTTTTTAATAAAAGAGAAAAATGACGAATTTCCATTACATATGCATTTTGGACGATTTCATCATCTTTTATCTAATAAATTTTTGTAGAGAAAATTTGACTTTTGTTTCGGACCGCATTTGAATAAATAAATAGTATCTCGTACAATAGCATTTTTAAGGAATTTATTATTAGCAACTTTTTGTAGCACTTGTTTAATCAAATTTTTTTATCCAAATCCTTAATGAGGAATTTCGAAAATACTATAGAACCCTGTAATAAAATACTAAAAAAAAAATGAAAATAAATAAATAAAAATCATTCGACATCACTTTATTACAATTAGTCAAATCTTGTAAATGCAAATTTAATAATTTTTGTTTCAACGACCTAGTCAGGATTTTCATAACACACACCACAGAGTCACATTTATATATTCCATTGTTTTGGACCTTGAAACCTATAGATCTTATAAATCACAACTTCAAAATTTTACATTAATACATATTTCCATTAATAAAAAAATTGAAACATAGATTATATTTGTTTGGTAATGGAAATAAAAAACATGCTTAGCTGCTATGGGGCAACATATGGTATTCCAAATCATTCTCCGCTAGGGATAAATAATATACATTGCTCGTAAATAAGAAATTGAATTTTCTATAATCTACCCAAGGTTTTGGATTATACAGGGTGGGAGATAAAGATCTACCACATTTTAAAGAGGTATAAAAAAGAATGAAAAAATGGAACTAGAAAAAAACTGAATATATTTTTGAAAAGAACATAAAATAAAATTTTTAATGTGTTTTAAACATATCAGACAAAAAAAAAGGGGGGGGGGGTGTCAAAAATGAAAATTCTAGCTCTTTTCACCAAACTCAACCAAATTTTGTATACATATTCTGTGGTCCCCAAAAAGGCTAGAAATGCAAAAATTAACCAACTTTTGTATACATAGTTTGGCCGAAAGGGCTAGAATTTCCATTTTTGACCCCCACCTCCCATTTTGGGTGGTTAGTTTTTGCATTTCTAGCCTTCTGGGGGGTCCACATGTTTAAAACACATTTAAAAAACTATTCTTTTATGTTCTTTTCAAAAATATATTCAGATTTTTTCTAGTTAAATTCCTTCATTTCTATACCCCAAAATGTGGTAGATCTTTATGACTCACCTTGTATTTACTGAGCCATTATCATAGATACTACTATTAAAATTTTTTGTTTTATTTTTGAACTTAAAATAATAATTTTCAGAATATTGGGCTATTTGGGCAAAATAAGACCCCTGCATTCTCCATGGGCAATAATGCAGGAGGTTTTGGACAACCCGCTCTGCCAAATGCAACTCAGGCTACCACTGCTACAACCGGAGGATTTTTTGGACAAAACAAACCTGCAGCGACAACTTCTTTTGGCGTTACACCATTTGGAGCAACAAATACCTCAGCGGGAACTCAACCAAATTTATTTGGTCAACAAAATGCTAATACATCTTTGTTTGGTCAAAATACTTTTAAACCACAACAACCGAACTTTTTTGGACAAAATACAACAAATACTTTAGGTATGCTTTGTCTATTTCCTATACTTTAAAATCACTTTATGATATAAATCGTTGTCTTAGAGAGTAAACCTGCTAACTCACAACAAGGAAATTTTACAGGGCAGAGAAAAAACAAACAAAATTTAATATTGTTGTTATGGAAAGAAACTATTTTTCACATTTTTTTCCTACAACTTGGGATCGTAATTTTAAGTAGCAATCTTACTTGGACGATGCTTCATCTCTTTTTCTTTCGAATGGTATTAATATGTCATATATGATAAAATATGGAGTTAGCAGGTTTACACTATAAGCTGGCGAAATGCTATTATTAACAATATATATAATTTTATCACCATCAATAATTTTCTTCTTGATTTATCTTAGGAATGAGCCTTAACACTGGAACAAATACTCTTTTTAATTCCGGTGGATTAAAGCCACTTGGAACACAGCCAAACACAGGAACTGGTCTGTTTGGTACTAATACAGGAACTGCTGGTGGAAGTCTATTTAGTGGTGGTTTCGGAACTCTTCCAGGTGGAACTGGTCTTGGACAAACCGGCTTAAATGCCAATACCGGAGGACTTAATTTTATGTCGTCTGGAACTGTCGGACTAAATAACAAGTAAACAAATTTATTATTAAATTATCTTTGAAAATTCTTCTAATAAAAATAAAAATTATATTTTAGCACGAATTTGATGGGAACTGCTCAACAACAGCCATCTGCCTCTGTGATGCAACAATTTATTTCATTGGCCGCACTTCCATATGGAGATACTCCCATTTTTCGAAATCTAATTCCAGTTAGTATTTATTATTATTATTATTATTTTCATTTTTACTTTATCCAATGCGAAGCATGGGAGAAAGTATTGGAATCGCTCTCGCGGCAAGCGCGACTTCAAAGGGTCCTCAGGTAAAGACTACGGAACCCATAGACTCAATTAAGGTCACAAATTGAAGTATTCAATGAGATTGAATTTTAGCACGTGGCGGTTTTGTCAAAAATTACCTGGAATCTCGTCGAGAGGCCAAAAAGTGCCATTTTTTTTGGAAGTGCGTGGGGATGGATGGATGGATGTGTGTGTTTGTGTTATCGTTTTTTTCGTCCACGATTTTTTCCACACCTTTGCGCTGATTGAAATGAAATTGAAAACCTACCATTAGTTTAACAAAATGAAGCGCTGATTAGTTTTTGGTTCATGTCGGTCCTAGAAGCATTAGTAGTATATCAGTACTTTTTGTAGTTTTTTCTAAATATCTTGAAAATGTTCTTAACCAATTTTGAGGAAATTTAATAATACCTGGTTAAGTACCTGTGGGGACCACAAAAAAGGTTAAATAAAGTTTTTAGTATAGATTATATTTTAAAGCTACTTTACTCAGAGCAACATACTACTATTACTTTATTTCAGTACTTTTTTAGTTTTTTCTAAATATCTTGAAAATGACTTAACCAATTTTGAGGAAATTTAATATCCTAATTAAGTACCTTGGGGACCACAAAAAAGGTTAAATAAAGTTTTTAGTAAAATTATATTTTAAAGTACTTTACTCAAGAACATAATAATATTTCAAATGAATTTGGATAAAGTTTAGCAACGATCCGTTGCAGTTTATTTAATTTAAATAGCAAAAAAGAGACGCTAGTTGATGGGGAAATGTATTATTATTTAAATTTCGTTTCCCTAATAACCCTCTGTCACTAGATGTCAGGCGGGGTGAATTCGTGAATTAGCTTGATTTTACATGCAATTAGTAAATCTATAATATATCTCGAAGAGCTGTCATGCATATCGTGATTTTCGCTAATATTTGCCCCTTCTGCCATCATAGTTAATTATTACAGCTATAATAATTCATATTAAAAAAAAATCGTATCGCATCAAATTTATATTTTTTTTAATAAAAAGATAATTTTTAAAACAGGATGTCTCTTAATTTCTGTACTGTCTTAAATGCGAAGTCTTTCTTCACAAAAATATGTAGAAAAATAAGGTGCTTCTTAAATTTAAGGTCTTATATTTTATGTATTAGGGGAATCAAAAATTATATAAAAGTAAATATTACTGAATCACTTTTCCTCTTCACATGCAAATATGTATCCATTTCTGCCTTGAGAGACTTGAATTTCTTAATACATCTTTAATACATTCACTGATGGACTTAAAATCAAAAAACGCGGTCTAAGCCGTCCTCCTTATAAGATCAATGGCTTGGAAACGATCCATTCGTAAAGAGAATATAGTAGTGTAAAAAGTACAGTCACGTTAAAAAAACATAACCTGAAATTTTAGCACCGTTCATATTTATATAGTGGTTACGAGGCTAAAACTTTTTTTGTGTGGATTTTCGCGAAAGAATCTCCTTAAGGTCTAAAAAATAGTTGGTTTCAGAAAAAAAATAAAACAATTGTATATAACAGTTTTTTTTTTTTTTTTTAACAAATTATACAAGAATTTATAATTAAATTAATATTTTTAGTTGAAATTGGTAAGCGCAATTACCATTACCAACAATCACTTCCTCAAATTATTTTTTATCATGTTTATATTTTTCTTTCTTGAATTAAAAACTTAGATTTTATAATTCTATCAAAACTATTTTGTTAATAAAAACTTAAAATTAACAGGCTTCTGGAAAAACTGAAGAATTATTAAAACCACCACCTGCTGCACAAAAAAATCTTGGAGGTCTCGCTGCACCATACAAAGTATCTTCGCCTGGTACAAATTCACCAGGGCACAATAAACTTCGAGTAAAGGCTTTATTTGGATCAAATACCACCAAGGTATACATCACGCTTTTGATAAATAAGTCGTTCAGTAGACAACATTGTAAGTCCATAAAACAAAAATCGATAAACATTGTTTCCTTTCCTATAAGAAAACATATTTAAAAGAAATAATAAGAAGGCCCTACCCGGGAAAATCTAAGTAAGGAATAAAAGCTTTTAGCCTAAAAAGAATAAACCCAATTTGTTGGATAAGAATTTACGAAAATTAAAAATTTTTCTTTAAGGGAACTGTATTGACTTCTGATCGACTCAAATGTACTTTATGTAAAAGAGATTTAAGTTTCATAAATCATTTTTATTACAGAAATCACTTTTTGATGGATTAGAAGAAGATGATCCTTCTATGGGCAAAATTTCATCACCGGCGTCAATATCTAATGCCCAAAATTCACCACAGCCGACTGTTTTGTTTCTTCCTAGAAACTCATGTAAACGACTTGTTTTGAAACCCAAAACTCATACCCCTAATGGGCATATCTCTTCAATTTCAGGTTGGTGATTTTTTATAAAAATATCAAAAAAAAATAAAAAAATTATTATATATTTATTATATATAAATTCAGTACTTGCCCTAGCGGACAGCGTCTCGGGTCCTCCAAAACACTAAAAAATGACTTCAAAATTATAACCTCGCTATTTAACCATTTTTAATGTTAAAATCTAAAACAATTATTTACATTTATTATTATTTTCAGAAAATGGAACAAATGGCAGCCCATCTGTTAAAAATGGCGATATAATCAATCAAGGAGAAGAGAAGACTACATCAAGTCCTGCTATAAATGACCATATCAATTCTCCTAAAACACCTAACGATTGGTAAATAGCAATTTTAAAAATAAATCTATATGTAATGATTTTTAATTTGTATTTCTTTTTCTTAAGGTTACGAAAGCCAGTACGGCCATTACTTAATGCAGATGAAAATTCAGGTACTAATGAAACTCAGATGGAAAATACCGTCGATAATTGGGCCCAGCAGTCATCTAATTCACTTAACTCGCCATCAAATAAACAAATCCCTCCATCGAATGATTGTGGGAAATCTACAATTACAGAAGATTTAGACAACAGTTTTTCTAGAGATAAAGCTGATGAATCATTGCTTTGCATTGGGGAAGATAATGAAGATACTAATCCAGAGTTAATAGATCGTCCCGCTCATCCTGCTGGAATCATGTTGCGAAGAAGTGGTTATTATACTATCCCGACTCTTGATACACTTGCACGAATCGTTGGTCCAGATGGATCTTGTGTTCCTGATAATTTTACTATTGGAAGAGAAGGTTATGGAAACATTTTCTTTCCTGAACCATTTAATATTCAAGGTCTCAATTTGGACGAATTAGTTCATATACGGCATAAGGAAGTTATTGTATATCCTGATGACGATGATAAACCACCTCTAGGCCAAGGATTAAATCGAACTGCCCAAGTAATTACATTGAAATATGAATATTTTTTAACACTACACAGGTCTGCGAAATTCAACATTCTCTCATTTCTACTAGTTTTTCATGTTCAAATCGCCAAAACTTTATTAAATTAAAATCTCGTATTTTTTTTATTCTTCAATGTACCGATAATTAGATATGGTTAAAAAAATACTATTTTTACAGGCTAAAATAGGGGAGTCCATTTACATCCGTTTACAATAATTAATTCTTGTTTTCTGAAAAAATATGATGTGATCATATATTAAAGAAATTTATTTTCGCATATAGCAGCCGAAAATCTATAAGATTCACATAAAAATGTTCACTCACTTTATTCATCACAGACCTGTGTTATTATCTGTAGGCAAGAAAAATCTTTTCAATAAATTATTTACTTATGCTTTCAGGTAACTCTTGATAGAGTTTGGCCAATTAATAAATCAACTCGTTTACCCGTGACTGATGTTGAGCAAATTGACCAACTTGGTTTTGAAACCAGACTTCAACGAGTATGTGGACGAGCTGGAACGCATTTTATTGAATATCGTCCACAGACTGGATCATGGGTTTTTAAAGTAATTTAATTTAATTTAAATCTAATCTAATATTATTTGGAACCAATTTATTAATTCTAAAATCTTTTATTTAGGTTGATCATTTCAGTAAATATGGACTAGAGGATTCAGATTCTGATGATGAGCTTAAAGCTGCAGAAGCAAAAAAATTAAAAACTACTTTGCCATCTGCAACTACAATCACAGCTTCCGTCACAAGCACAATAACAACTATTTCACCCTCGAATCAAAATAAACATCTCTACCCTGTAGAAGAAGTAAATATCAGTTGAAATAGATAAAATCTTTTTAAAAGATTAAACAAATAAAATTAAAATAATTTTTTTCTATTCATTATTAATCTAGCTCGAAATCGCTAAAGCTGGACTTGGAGGTCTTGGGGGTTTAGGTGGTGCTTTAACACCATATGATCCCGTCCATTTTTCGCCACACGATCGTATGGAAGAGGATGACCAGAATTCTAGAGATTATCCTATTGGTATGTTATTCTCTTTAAAAATACATACATCAACTAAAAACGGGCACTGGATAATTTTAAAATATGATATTCATGAAAGAGCTCAATGCGAAATTCCAGATGAGAACAGTATAGTTAGATTGAGAGAATTAGCTAAAAATCTCAAATGAACTAGCTGCAGAAGATTTTTAGTAATGGAAAAATTGAGTGATTTTAGTGCCACGATGCCAAGTCGCCATCACTCACTTGCCATGCCATGAGAGTAAAAATGAAAACCATCAAAAGTACCTAACTTTTAATATTTTTCATACGAAACGAATACCGCTTGATACAATTATTTTAACAGAAAAATATTTGTTATATCTTCAGTTCAATGATTCTTAGTTTTTCAAAATAATTCCAAGAAAATTACGATTGTTATTTAATGAAACAGTCGCTTTAACATCAATCGGGATAGGGTTTGCGTGTTAAATATACAAATTTCAATGGTCACTATTTATAAATTTAGTGCCGCAAGTACTATTGAAAAAAATGTCATCGTATAAAGGACACTTATAAATATATGTATTCAAAGTTTTAAAAGGATTGCAAGAAAATCGATTTATTAGGAAACGTCCTTAAGAACGATAGCAGAATAATCTCACGGAAACGTCGTAGTTATATATTGAATTATCTGTTGTTTTTTCAATAATTAGTAATAATTATAATAAATAAAAATCTAACTTACGACTTTAAATAGAATTTCATTTTATCAATAATTATAAGATCATCTAGTTTTTGAGTGTTCATGTGGGAAGCAATAATAAAAATAATGTATATTTTCAGATACATCTCCAACAGCAAATCTTGCTCGAGCATCAGGCATTTCATCTCAAAAATTACAACTGATGAAAGCAAGCTTCTTTGTAGATCAAGATGAGGATGAAGGTTTGGGAGGTTTTGATGATGAAGTTCTTGATGACGAAGATGAAATATCCCCTTCTCCTTCACAAACACCATTTAAAGAAATTGAAGAAATCCCCATGTTACGAACCAAAATTCGTTCTCGGCCTGCAGGTATATTTAGATAATAATTGTTAAATCTATATTTAATTTTAATTGTGATTAATGTTTCTCTTCTATCAATTTGGACAAATTAAGTAAATAAGTTTTTGGATTCTATTATTTCAGTTAAACTAAAAAAAAAGAATTTAATCTGATATATTAAGCATTCTTTTCTTTATTTCTTTTTTTTAGGAAATAAATCTTTCATATAATCTGGTTATATAAATAACAATAACAAATAATTAATCAATTATTTGTTTTGAGAAATATAGAATTTACTAAATATTAATTTTACAATTTCATGGAAATAGATTCTTCTATTAATAACGCTTAGAAAGATTTTGACGATGACTCTAATGAACACTAATGTAATTCAAAAGTATCAATTTTTAAAGAGAAATTAAATATTTATTGTTTCCATTTCTTTATTTGGATATATTAGTGTTATTCACTAATAATTATATGATTGTTAATTTGAAATTGAAAAAGATGGTTGGTTTTTATCAAACCACTTGGAATTTATAGTAAATAGTTTAATTTTATTTATCCCCTATTATATTACCATTTTAAATCATCAATATTCACCAATTAGAACGTTGAATTTTTATTTACCCATAAAATTTTAACATATTTATAAAAATGTTTTTATTGACCTTTATTTCGAAGGGATGATTATAGATGAATGATATATAATTGTAATTTATAAAAAAACTAAATATTTTATTTTACTCTTAAATTAATAAAATAATTTCCTGCGAATTAATCTTGCGAAAATTTGCTTAGATGATCAAGTAATATGCTACTTGTTGTCTATAACAATTTAAATATATTTAACTAATGTAAAATGAACTCTAATTATTTCAATCAATGTAATTTAGCTATTTTTTGCACCAAGCTTTGTAAAGATTTTCGTTTTGAACGTATAATATATACATATATTTTAAAGTAAAGTTTACAAAATCATAACTATTTAATGATTGCATGAAGAATGCTTTGTAATAATAATCTTCACTTGTTTTAAATAATTGTTTTTTTATGAATGTTGTAGATTTGATCGAGATGGCTTGTTATAATCAATTTTTAAAATGATTATTATATATCCTATATTGATTGTTATTGATGTATTTATAGATTGTTTTTTAATAATTAGAAAATATTCTCAGCTTTTTTTTTTGTTTTCTTTTTTGAGATAAATATAATTTCAGATTTTGCTTAATTAATTTCTTTTCAAGGCTTTTTGTTTACTAGATCAGCGTTTCACAAACTGGACCGCGTGGTGTCATATGAAGGGGGTCACAAAATAAAATTATCAAAAAGATTTTCTGAGAAAATCGAACACATCAAAAACAATTATTAGACATTATTGCTAATTATACATTTATTTTAAAACTACACTCTAAAATCCCATCCTCCAATAAATAAAAAGGATTTCTTCCGAGGGTTACGAAGTATTTTTATTTATTCTTTACGTTTTGGGGCTCGAGGGGCTAAAAAGTTGAAGAAACGCTGTACTAGATTATTAAAACATTTTTTTTTTTTTACAACAGCAAATTAAAGACTTAAGTATTAATTTATATATTGATAAATGTATAATTAATGAACATAAATTTTTTCCAGCTTAATAATTTTATATTTTAGTATAACAACGTAATAATAATCACTTTCTCTTTTTTTTATATCTAAGTCTTATAAAAAAAAACAATGTATATATGGATCATTCTCCAAAAATAAAGAAATTTTATTAAATATTTTCTCTTCCAATATTAAGCTTTAATGTACTATAAACTTTTAGGAAATAGAAACATTGCTCTCTAAAACTAAAAGTCACCTTTTTTGTTAATACTTAAACTAAGTGGAAGAATTGAGACTCAAAAATTTGAAGTCGAAATTTTAGAGGAAATTCACGTATTGAGCCTCATTGAAACCAATAAAAGATCATTTTCATCATTTTGTATGACAGGGTAATTTTATTTTATTTTAAAATATAAAAATTTAGGATTATTGTCTTTTAGCTTTAATATAATCCAAGATATTAACCTAATCTATATTTGCTAGAATGATCCATATATTTATGTATTTAGAATATATTTCGTTTTGATTAGTTTTATGTCACAGGGGTCTCCAAATTTTTTCTAGCTCAAACGAACTTTTCTAGCAGATAAAGGTCAGATAATCAAGATGTTAACTATTAACATTACGTTCTACCCTCTTAAAAAACCTCTAATTCCAATATAAACTGCAGATCCTAGTTTGGAAACCCTGATGACTATCTTTACATTTTACATTTTATAATTTAATCAAAATAAGAATTTATTTTAAGTTAATATTAAAATTATTGTTTATCTACTAATATTAATTATAATAAAATGCATTAATTTCAATACAGAGCATTTCCTTTATTTAAAAAAATGGAATTAATACAGCAAATGCAGTAAATGTTTCATCTTCTTTCTTTATTAATCACTCATATCATCAACATTTATGGGACTCAATGTGAACTTAGTTTGTTTTAGCCTTCCCTATCCGTTTATCGAACCTTTAATTTATTGATTATTATTTAAAGTAAAAGAACTATAAAACTCGTGCAACTTATAGCTGGTAAAATATCTATGTTTTAGTAAAAACTTTTCTTAATTTATCACTTATTACTATAATTATTTTTATTATTAGAGACCTCTTCTTGATCTTAAGTAAAATTTGACTTTGCTTCTTCTTTGCTTTTCTTTCTAGAACACGTATTTTAATTTATTTTGTATCAAGTCTATATTTTTCTTCTTACATCTCAAATGAAAATTATTATTTTATTTTTTTATTCTAAGCTTTTTCTTTTTAGTAATTCAAATTGTAATCAGGGAATGAAGACATATTTTAACCAATTACTCGACTGTGAGTTTTTTGTTGTTTTTTTTAATACTTTCGGCAACCTCTTACTTAATTCTTTCTTAAATGTGACTCTGACTTTTCCTTACTTTTTTCTTGCATTTATCTAAGTATATCTCTATTGCCATCCTTTTACCTTAATTCTTATTGGTGCACTAACATAATTTATTCTCCTCAATAAAAACACTATTGATTTAAAGTTAGAATAAAAATCATGAAATATTTAAAATCATCCATTAACGGTGTTAATTATTTATATTCATCCTATTTGATTTTTTATTAACTAACGTGGTATTTTTAAGAATTTAACATAAATGTATAAATTTCTAACCTTGAATTAATAATAATTTATTAGTGATCCATAAAAGGTTTTGAAACTCTAGTCTCGAATAAATAAAATATTTATATCAATTAGAAGACACTAATTTTATTATAATATTTAGTAGTAGACTTAGAATCGAATAACGATGGATGAAACGAAGTCATTATGTGGTATAATGCTATTCATATCTAATATTATATATAATAAAGGAAAAAGTCGTGCTTTGGAGCAGGTCGAGAACGTTCATTCTATATCAAAATAGATTTCGCTCTTATATTTAGGTAAATTGGAGAATGTTTAAACCTTTGATAATTCTGAAAAAAATTAGATTTTTATTTGAATCCAAAAACTTATTTGAAAAAATAAAATAAGCATTTTAAACTTTATCTATAAAAGAAATTTCTCTTTCGACCAATAAATTATAATATAATAGATTTCTTTAAATTTTCAACAGAATTCTTTCCCGAAAAATCCAGCAAAACTACTATTCAACATCCAAAATCACAAGAACGTCCCCGGACTGTTCGTCTTCTTCGTGGAATCAAATTTGGATTCCCGTTGCCTAATCGATCTTTAGCTAAATGTTTAGCTGATTCTGGTCTTATGCTACATCAAAGATTCCGTGTTGGATGGGCGAAAGACGGCATACTTACAACACTAATAAACAACAAACAACAACAGGTATTTTATTTTAATCATCATCATAGATTAAATAGTAATAAGACTGGCATCAAGCAACTAAATGAAATTAAAAATTTATTAAAACTTAATAAATATTTATAATTATCAAAAGAAAAAAACTTGTATTTGTACCGGTAATGTTAGATGGCCTTGGCTAGTTTTCTTAGCATTTTGAGATTTGATTTGGTCAGTTTCTGCATATATAGTCTTTGCATTTCTACGGAAGATTGTTTCCAGTATCTTCCTATAGGTTTTCTCAACCATATCTAATGGATGCACCCAACATGAGAGAGGGTTTGTGAAATATATACAGAGTGTTTCAGGAGGAATAGTAAATATTTTAGGAGGTGGTAGTATAGACGTATTGCAATAAAAAATGCCATATAACATGTGTCCAATTTTTATTGAGTACAGAGATACAGCTGAGTTCAATGCATTTTCGTTTCGTGTCTTGGTACACCGGTTGCTATGGGTTGCTATGGGCCTATTTATCGAATGTCAGCAGTAGAGTGTTGATGTTCAAGTTGTAAAGTTGTGCTTTAGTTTAGATTTAAGTTTTCATTGTGATTTGTTGGCCAATTCTACTGTACTGTAGCGCGTAAACATGCAGAGTATACCGATATTGGGTTACATACTAACAGCTGTATCTCTGTCCTTAATAAAATTTCCACACATGTTAGTTAATATGGCATTTTTTATTGAAATTCGTCTATACTACCACCTCCTAAAATATTTACTATTACTCCTGAAACACCCTGTATATACGCCAAAAGTAAAGCGTGTGTAAAGAGTTACTTAACTCGAACAAATCGCACTACATTTGCTTAATTTCGGAGATTCTTTAGGAATCGATGCTTTAACAAGTCAGTCTTTGGCATTTTGAGAACTACTTGATATAAAAAAATATATAGATATAGAGAATCGTGCCTAAAATAAGTATATAGTTTAATTAAATTAAATATATAAATACAGATATTAATGATTATAAATCTCTTTTAATATTATATATCCCCTCAAAAGGTTTCAGGAATTCATTCAGAAAATCAAAAATACAAATTTATTAATCAAAATCGACATTGTCTCCTTCAAAGTACTCCTCATCGACTGCAACACACCCAGCGTTTGATCAAATCCTCAAAACATTTTTTATATATATGGTTTTTGGTTTGGCCATCAGAGCCGTCTTCGATTTTTTCATTATCTCCACTTGGCTTCTAAAACGCGTTCCCCGGAGCGATTTTTTGAGTCGACTGAACAAAAAGAAGTCACAGGAAGCCAAAACAAAAAAAGAATTCGGTGGCTGATGGTTGGAATTCTTTCCGTTCTTGGTCAAAAAGTTGAGGATAACCATGGCATTGTTCGAGCGCGTTACGTGGTTTCCACAAATCGGGTCTTTTTTGGCGTCTCAAAGCCAAATCATTAAACAAAATATCTTGAAAGGATTCATAAGCGATGTTCAAGTTCGCTGCCATCTCTCCAATGATCAATCAGTTTTCCCTCATCATTTCTT
Source organism: Forficula auricularia (assembly GCA_024734495.1). Classification (NCBI taxonomy): domain Eukaryota; kingdom Metazoa; phylum Arthropoda; class Insecta; order Dermaptera; family Forficulidae; genus Forficula; species Forficula auricularia. The sequence goes on along the minus strand of JALMQS010000099.1, from coordinate 43,205,638 downwards.
TGATTTTCTCGACGTTTTCGACGGTTTTTGATGTCGACTCCGTTCGTCATCTTTGACGGACTCACAAAAACTTGGGCCACACATAAAAGTTTGTTTTCGATAGAGTAACACTTCTTTAACATTTTCCCACCGTTTTTAACTCAAAATTTAATACAAACTCGTTGATGCAAAGACAATTTCATTTTTAAAATCATAAAAATCGAAAACGGCTCTGATAGTCCATACCGAAAACCGAGTATAAATAATGTTTCGAGAATTGGATTAAGCGCTGGCATAAGTGCGCTGCAGTCTATGGGGAGTACTTGGACAATATCGATTTTGATGAATAAATTTGTATTTTTGATTTTCTGAATAAATTCCTGAAACTTTTTGATCAAGGTAGTATATCAGATGAAAAATAAAATTTTTTCGTTAAAATCATCTTATTGAACTGGAAATTTCTTTAGGATGGTCCACCCATGGAGATATTAGAAAATTTTCAAGCTTATTTTAAGACATCTCGGCTTTTAATTTTGCAACCGTTTTCAAATAATAAAAGAGCTAGATAGTCAACTCAGCCAAATTGAAGTGTTAAAATCGATTTATCATTTCACTACAGTAGTGAAAGAATTCCAGTTCATCAAGTCAGCCACCAAATCCTCAACAAGCATAATTATTATCTTGAAGAGATTAATAAAAAATTAATTACATATATACGCCCATAATTATGAAAGTGGTCTAAGTCATTGATTGTTAGTTTTGAGATTGTATAAAATAAACAAGATTCGAATTCTGTACAATGAGACAACTAGAAATCCACTTAACGGTTCAATTTTAAGCGATATTTCAAAACCGACATCTAATTACTGTACTTTTTAAATGGATGGAACATAAAATATGAAAAAACTAATTTTTTGACTTAGTCCACTTTCATAATTATGGGCACATATATTTTTTTTTTTATTTTGATAAGAATATTGTATCTGATGCTAATATATTTTGTTTGTTTTGTTTATGTAGTCTATAGAGTCCCCCGCACCCCACCCACCCCTGACCCAACCCCTGTGCCCTCCACCCCCGCGCACCATACACCCTGCCTAGCCCCCACCCTCTGCACGCAGTTTTTGCTTTTCTAGCCTTCTAGTGACCCACAGATTATTTATACAAAATTTGGTTGAGTTTGGTCCAAGAACAAGAATTTTCATTTTTTGATCCTCCCCCATTTTGGGTGGTTAGTTTTTGCATTTCTAGCCTTCTAATGTCCCACAGATTATGTATACAAAATTTGGTTGAGTTTGCTCCAAGGGCAAAAATTTACATTTTTTCACCCTCCCCCTCTTTTTGGGTGGTTTTTTGGGAAATTTTTTAAACAAAAGTTGTCAGAAATCACATCTCCTACAACTTTGCTCATAATAAAATTTGCCATAGGGTTAATAGTTTAGAGTTATTTGATAATTTTCATTCGTGCGCCCCCCCAAATCCCTTTTTGAGGTCAAAATATCAAAACGTTATATATCTATAAACGTAAGTTTAAAAGACATCTGATGCAAATATGAAATTTCATAATAATCCCTTCAGCTGTTTTTACGTGAATCGTGATCAACTTTTCGCGGAAACCACGGAAACAGACAGACAGGAATTTTGTTGAGGGTGTTTTCGTTCGTTTGCTTGAAACGTGTGCAACCAAAATTTGGCTTGATTTGGACAATGTACAGACAAAACCTTAATTATATATATATAGGAAATCTATATATAATTTTGTTACTGACCAAATGGTAATAAGCCGAGGTCATTAAATAAAAAAAACAAACTTGTATTGAATTCAATTTCCAATACATCATAAAATCAAATGACAGTCTTGATTACTTCAACCATGGTCGGTGGCACGAGAGAATGGATTAAAATTTTTTTTTCATTTCAAGTAATTTTCCCGTTGTCGTATAGCAACAAATTTGTTGCATTGCTCGGAAATTGATTTGTTAGGGGAGCTTAAAATTTGCATACTATTTGTAATTAAGCGTTCTTCGCACACAACATATCACAAATTCCTCCCTTCCCCATAAGAAAATCCTAATACAAATTCTTTATTAAGGTTGAAATTATATTAAGGCTGAAATAAAATAATTATTTCATTATATTAAGGTTGAAATAAAATAATTATTTCAATATATTATGTATTATTGTCATACAGGTACAATTAATGCAAATAATGTCAAGTGTGGATCAGAGAGATTCAACAGATTTTGAAGAATCAATAGTTGGACATTTGCGCATTCGTTTACATCACAGTATCACAGGTACTGAAATTGTTATTGGAAATAATGGGAATGAAGAACAAGTTCCCGGACTGGCTACTAAATCTGGATTTGACGCACTCCATGAACATTGTAATCACTCTCGGCGTTTAAATGTCCTTGCAGAAAATGAAAGTGGCTTATTGAGCTATACATCTCAAATTTGGGATTTGTGTGTCGCTCTTTGGGGAAACCTTCCTCAACTTGGTAAGATATATCAATAAAATTTATTAAATTACTTTAAGGTAGTTGTTCCGCCAAATGCGTTTTCTTAGGATTTTTTTGAAATTTAGACAGATTATTATTTAAATACTTCTGCATCGATTGGTGGCAAAACGAAGTTTCTGAACAATATATTTCCGGAGATATTAAAAATCGAGTTTTTCAGGCTCTTTAACATTGCCCTATACGGGATATCGGAAAATTTACATAAATATTTAATTATAATTAAGAAACCCTTCTTACCATTTTTATAAAAAACTAAACCAACATTAAACATTAACCAATACATATTTTAGGACAATTTTGATTCAAAGTTACAACACAGTTTCTGAGATAATAAGGAATAAATAAAGAAAAATGTATAAAAAAATCTACACTAAAAACAATTTGGCAACAGCGCATTTATTTAACCAGCGAAAGATGCGCTATATTTTTTCAAAATTATAATTTTCATAAGGTGTAACGTAGGCGTTGATTACATTTGTTAAAAAATAACAAAACGATTTTTATTGAAATTTTGTAACTTTTAAAATGTATTTTATCTGTCATTTTAATATCAAAATATTCAATCTCTTACAATGGTACCAGATTTGTCAAACGAACACGGGATTGGCTAGGATTGGTACATAAACAGCAAAAAGTTTTGGGCTTATGAACTATGAATCCTTATTGTCTGTTCTATATACTCTAGCATTAAACTTTTTACTAGTATTGCCGCGAAACAACTTCCTTAATATACTTATCAATTAAAATTAAAATTGGTCTTTGAGTGAGACTTGGGTGGTCAAATTAAATATTTAGAAAAACCAAAAATTAATTAAACAAAAAAAATAAATAAATAAATAAACAAATACTTGTATATCTTAATTTATTTATTGTAAAATTAATTTTTTTTTCCAGATCTATGTAATACTGTTCATGATACTAACATGTTGCGCCGTCAAACAGTTTCTGATTGGTTAGTCTCAGTTTCTCTTGCTTCTTCCAAAAGAGATGCTGCTCATGCCACTGGCGCCGATGATCTCCCAGAAGCAATATATTCTCTTTTATCTGGAAATCAGCTTTTAGATGCATGTCAATTGGCCCAAAATCATGGAGAACATGCTTGTGCTTTGATAGCAGCCCAAGCTGGAGCAAGTGAAGCTCCAAGGCATATGATTTTATCACAACTTATGCATTGGATCAATATTAAGGTATTTCTTTTATGATTATCAGTATATAAAAGTATTTATTTATAAATGTTTTAGTGCTAAATGTTTAAAAGAAAAAATTTAATGTTCCCTGCAAACGAAAAACATAAATGTCGATCTCTGGCCGTCGGTCCGTTTCTAATTCTTAAATCAAATAACTTGAAATTTACAAGTTATGTATTCATTTTCCCGGAAATCAAAAATATTGTTAAAATTTTTATCAAATGATTATTTTGAAAAGGCTCGAATTTTTGTGAGATTAAAAATAAAAAATATTTTTTGTGGGTGTAAGATATTTTTGTTAAGATCTTATTCAAAAGGATTAGACTGAGTTTTGTCCAAATTTAATTTAATTTAAAAATAGAGGCGTAGAAGAGCGTTAAATTACATTATTTTTTTACCTAATGAGATTTACAAATCATAACTTGAACAACCATTTTGATATCTCAAGTATTTCGAGAACAAAATATAATAAATTAAATATTACAGATATTTTAGATTTTTTTTATCAGAAATATATTCAATAAAATCGGTATTATTCTAAGAATGACAGTTTTTGGTAGTGTGTGTAAGTCTAAATCGCACTTGGCCGTTTTTATATTATAAATTTATTTATTTTACTTTTTAACAAAAAAAAATAATATTTTAAAATAATTTTATATGGATTAGGTAAAGAATTTTTATATTTTTCGAGACTGAGTGTTTGATAGATCCCAAACGAAGAAAACTTATGGCACTAGCAGCAGGTCAATTGCAACTTCCAGGAGGAACGAATGTGCTCGAAGATTTAGATTGGAAACGTGCCTTAGGATTGCATTTTTGGTAAATTCTCAATTAACCAAACCACTTATCTAAACCAATTCTATTTTATATAAATGCATAATTTTATTTTTGGTATCTTTCATCACCAGTATCTTCTATTTCTGAAGTTCTTACACTTTATGACATGGCAGTATCTAGAAAGGAAACGGGAAAACCCATCGCTCCAAAGTGGAATTTAGAAGGACCTATGGAGCAACAGGAAGATTCTTGTGACCTCGCTTATCATCTTCTTAAGCTCTTTAGCGATAATGGATATTCTCTAGAGCGACTTCTCAATCCATCTACACATACCTCGGATCCTCTTGATTATAGACTAAGGTATACTTATATATTATATATCTTATATGATGATGATTGAAAAAAATATAAAAAGCAAGAGGGCCGCTTAAGGACGTTCCCTAATATAGTTCAGATGGAGTTCGCTCTTTCCCCTACTCTCACATGCGCAGAAAGGCAAAAATATTTTCACTTCGTTGTTTCTCGTATCTGGCAACATTGAATTCTTACCGACGCTAAAAGACAAAGAATAAAAAAACACTTCATGAATCGGCTCAATGCGAAATTCCAGATGAGAACAGTATAATTAGGTTGAGAATTAGCTAAAAATCTCAAATGCACCAGCTGTAGAAGTTTTTTAAATATGGAAAAATTGAGTGATTTTAGTGCGACGTTGTCAAGTCGCCATCTCTCACTTGCCATGCCACGAGAGAAAAAATGAAAACCATACCTAACTTTTAACATTTTTCATACAAAACGAATATCGCTTAATACAATTATTTTAACAGAAAAATATTTGTTATATCTTCAGTTAATGATTCTCAGTTTTTAAAAATAATTTCAAGAAAATTACGATTGTTCTTTAATGAAACAGTCTCTTTAACATTAATCGGGATAGGGATAAGATTCGCGTGTTAAATATGCAAATTTCATTGGTCAATATTTACAAATTTAGTGCCTCAAGTACTTATTGAAAAAAATGTCTACTTATAAAGAACTCTTATAAATATGTGTATTAAAAGTTTTAAAAGGATTGCAAGAAAATCGATTTATTAGGGAACGTCCTTAAAGCACTTAAATTTACCTAGAACCAACTTTTAAAACAAATTGTATTTCACAAATTTACTTATATTTAATTAAGACTAAGCGATATTTTTCCCCTAAGTATCATTTCTGAAATACAATTGAACTTAAAAGTTAATCCTTAAAGCACTTAAATTTACCTAGAACCAACTTTTAAAACAAATTGTATTTCACAAATTTACTTATATTTAATTAAGACTAAGCGATATTTTTCCCCTAAGTATCATTTCTGAAATACAATTGAACTTAAAAGTTAATCCTTAAAGCACCATTACCTGAACCAACTTTTAAAACAAATTGTATTTCACAAATTGCTATATTTAATTAAGACTAACGATATTTTTCCCCTAAGTATCATTTCTGAAATACAATTGAACTTAAAAGTTAATTTAAGTGCTGCCTTAGTTTAAGTTTGGTCCGTGGAAACGGGCAAAAGAACAACCAAAATTAATTCATATTTTAGTAATTAATATAAAACGATAATAAATTATATTTATTTTGATTATAAGTACATAAAGAGATATAAACTGCTCACAAATTGAAGTGGACCACTTACAAAAATTCAGATTTTTTTATTTTAATTATATAATAATTTTTTTTTAATTTAATTTTAACACTCGTTCAGGTATCTTTATTTTTAACACAAAACAAATTACTATTGAATAATTAAGGTTTTAAAGTCGAACAATTAATTATCATTAAAAAATCCAATTCAAATTTTGAGCAGTTAAAAAAAAATTTAATTAAAAAATACCTAAATAATCAAACCATCCTCATTCTTATATAAATATAATACACTTAAGGACGTTCCCTAATAAATCGATTTTCTTGAAATCCTTTTAAAACTTTGAATACACATATTTATAAGTGTCCTTTATACGTAGAAATATTTTTCAATAGTCCTTGCGGGACTAAATTTGTATACATTGACCATTGAAATTTGCATACTTAACACGCGAACCCTATCCCAATTGATGTTAAAGCGACTGTTTCATTAAATAACAATCGTGATTTTCTTGAAATCATTTCGAAAAACTGATAATCATCAACTGAAGATATAACAAATATTTTTCTGTTAAAGTAATTGTATCAAGCGTTTTGTCTGAAAAATGTTAAAAGTTAGGTACTTTTGATGGTTTTCATTTTTTCTCTCATGGCATGCCAAGTGAAAGATGGCGACTTGGCAACGTCGCACTAAAATCACTCAATTTTTCCATATCTAAAAAATTTCTGTAACTGGTGCATTTGAGATTTTTAGCTTTATCTCTCAACCTAACTATACTGTTCTCATCTAGAATTTCGCATTGAGCTGTTTCATGAAGTGTTTATTTTTTATTCTTTGTCTTTTAGCGTTCGTAAGAATGCAATGTTGCCAGATCTTAGAAACAACTCAGTAAAAATATTTTTGCCTTTCTGCGCATTTGAGAGTAGGGAAAAGAGCGAACTGCTTCTGACCTATATTAGGGAACGTCCTTAAGCCTTTTTTCGCAATTATATCTCTTCAAATTTGACTATAAGCTCTTAATTGATGAAGTTTATTATCCCGGTTTTTAAAAAGGCAGCCGAGATTAAAGTTGCCTTTTTAGTTGAAGAATTATCTCTTTTGATTATTTAATAATTTAAAGATGAAATAAATGTTTACAATCTTAAAATTTGTTATTGATTAATTTGTAAAACCAATTTATTTAATTTCTAATATGTTTTCAGTTGGTTACTACTCGAAATTCTACAAGCACTTGGTTTCTCTCATCTTTCTACATTAGCTGAAGCTCAAATACACACTGCGTTTGCTGCTCAGCTAGAAGCTCAAGGTTTATGGCATTGGGCTATATTTGTTCTTCTTTATTTACGTCAACCTGCTTGTCGACGAGATGCAATCCGTCAAATGTTAGATAGACATGTTGAACTCGGAGAAAATCCAGAGTAATTATTATTTTTTCTTCATTTAGTTTTTTTTATCTTATAATTTTTTTATTTAACTATTTAAAATTTTAGCTATCTTGAACGAGAACAATTTCTTCTTGATGAATTAAATCTTCCCTCTCATTGGGTCTATATAGCAAAAGCAACTTTAGCCGAATCACTTGGTCAGTGGGATTCCGCAGTGAGACTTCTTATTAAAGGAGGTCAATGGGAACAAAGCCATAGACTAATTATTCAACATTTAGCTGCTGATGCTCTTATAAATGGTATTATTATTATTATTATTTAATATTAAATATGTACCTATATATTAATTTATTTTTTTATTTTTCAGAAAAACATCAATATTTAAAAGATCTCCTTGAGCCCCTAGCAAAACCTGAAAGAAGTGGTCTAATAGCCGGCTGGCTCAATGCAGGAAATTTAATATTAGATTATATACATGTAGTAGAAGAATTACAAAAAGCGAATTCTCCAGCTAGTCCTGAAGATCTTAGTTACCTTCTTGATCGTTTACAGCCATTGCTTGGTAATCTCTGCCAGCGAATCAGTTTATTACCAATCACTTCAGCGAAAGATCGGCTCATGCAATCTGAAGTATGTATAGTTAGTCTATCTCTATCTATAGGGTTATTCATAAGTCCCTTGGAGGTCAACGGAATAGCAACCGTGGTGGTCACAGCCGAACTACTCAGTGGGTAGAGTATCTCTCAAGTTTCATTCCTAATATTCTCAGAGATTTATTCAATAAAGAACGGTCATAACGAAAACATGGCTTTTACTGGTTAAAACAAAGCTTTCTTCTTTATGTGTCTGTAGGTGCTTCATTTTGTTATTTCGTGTGAAAACTTCTTTGTACTGTCACAAACAACTCACATTTATCGAATTCTTACACACAGAAAACTTTGTTTTTTCCAATGCTATATTTTCATTAAGAATGTCTCTAGCGGCTAAATCTGCAAATACACCCCGGTGTTTATTATATATGAAACTTGAATAGATGCCCTATCACCTCTGATATGAGCACTTCTATATATATATATATATCCATTTCTCGAAAACGGCTCTAACGATTTCGCTAAAAATTAGTGAACTTATCAAGTCGCATGAGTAATTAGTCGTGTATAAATTTTAATCCGATTGAAATAAAGGAAGGGGGTGTAAATTAGTCATGTCGCAAAATAAATATTTTAATCGTTCATATCTCGTCTTCGCTAAGTCGCAGAGCCTTGGCATTTGAAACTTAAGTTATTTAGAGGCGAAAAGTTACCGATCATCGCTCGGTGCTCCAGGCACACACATGTTATTATCACTCCTGATTGTTATTCTATAGACCTTCAAAACTACAGAGGGGCTTTGGAATCACCCACTCTAATTATCTATATACTCGAAATAATAAAATAATTTTTTAATCTTTTAGATGGCAAAACGTACTGCTCATTTAGTTCGACAAACGGTTCTTCTTCAGGGGCCTTCACAAGGATCTTCCAGTGCGGCAAGTTCTCGAGTACTAGCCCGATTAATTTCTATGTTACCAATGCCAGAAGATTATTCTCGGCAGGAACTGGATCAAGTTGTTTCGTGTTGTGTTGATGAACTTGCATTTAACACATCCATTTCCACTCCTATTTTGTGAGTTGAGTCTATATTTTTCAATAAATAAGTCATTTCCAATCTAGACCATTCAACAAACGATATGTTGTGAAATTTTATGTGAGTGTTATGTACTTATTGAATGTATGTGAGAAAATTATAGACATATTATATAAAGATCCTTTTAGAATCCACGAGGATTCAATTTTTAGATTCCTAATTACCATCCCCCTTGTCTTCCTCACCATCATTCATTCTAAACATGCTGTATTATATATATTATATATATAAAATATAAACATGTGAGTGAAACTACATATTGAACTATTCCGAAAAGAAAAAAAAAACAGAAAAATGTCGTCTGTTTTCTTTTGTTAAACATTGTTATTTTAGTTTTCATAAAACATAAAAAAGCAATTTCTATTTTTATAAAATAAAATCATAAATTACCTAATTATATATATATATATAAAACATTTTTTATACCTACTATTTTTTTTAAGTTATCCTTTTTTCAATAGAAATTGTCACTGAAAATAAGTTTGTTTTATTATATTAATTTTTTTTTTGTTTAATTTTTGTATTTATTTTATATAATGAAATTCAGAATGAGATATAAAATGTGTAAAAAATAAATTTAAAAACATTAATATTGTTTATTATTTATTTTGAATTTTTGTAATAAGATAAAATATTTCATTAATTGACCATTGAACGATGTTTTATTGCTATTAGAAAAGTATAATTTAATAAACTCTAATACATTTTAATTTTTGGTGACTGTAGGATTAGAGCAGATGGCCATGACATATAAATAAATAATAAAAACGCCAGAAAGCGAATATAAAAAATTAATTTTTAATGTAATTACTTGTTTAAATAAAACTGTTATTTGGTTTGGATTGATTCTTTGGTTAAGATATGTCCAGGTAGGGCCTATTTTCGAAAATCTTAAACCAGTTGTATGTCGGTTGGTAAATTCTTTTTAAACGTTGACAAAGGGTAAAGCTTAGAATTCACCTTGTGCCTGACGGGGTGGCCAATCAGATGAAAGTGCCTGTCATCTGATTGGCCATCCCGCCGGCCACAAGGAGAATTATAAGGTTTTACCCTTTGTCAACGTTTAAAAAGAGTTTACCAACCGACATACAACTGGCCCTTAATCAAACCCAATCTAACCAAACCTCTATATTATTTCTAGTGAATCGATTTTTTATATCTAATCAAACATCATTTGAAAACGAAAACAACGAATATTGTATAAATTTTTTTCAAAATTATCCAAAACCAACAACCAGACCATCTGCTTCAATTGTGACTCATTTTTTCCCTAAAAATTAGTAATATTATCGCATATCTTAAAAATATAAATTTTAATTAATAAATAGCAAATTATTTCAAATTAAAATCGTTATTTTATGATTGGCTCATATAGCTTAATATATTTATTTTTTTAAAAATCACCATTCAAATCAATCCTCAATTACCCTAAAGTCAATTTTTGATTTAATAAAATTTATTCCTAAAAACCCAAATAAAAATTAGTATATGACATTAACAATTAAATGATATGCTATACATAAATTTTTAATTATATTTTTCAATTTAATTTCTTTTTTATTATATACATTACGATGCAAAAAAATCGAGCCACCAATAAAAACTTTATTAAATGAGAAATTATTTTTAAAATTGCTACAAATATTCATATAATTTGTTCCATTAACTCTTAAACTAACATATTCAATAAATATGGGTGATAATTTTTGAATTTCATACTAAAAATAAGTAAAATTAAATTAAAAGATACAATTACAAATTATCCTACTTTCTCAATATCACTTTAAATTTAAATAAAGTTTTAATAAAAGATCAAATTCCATTTGAAATATCAAAAAATGAATAATTTTGAATTAAACATCATTGATAGAAAGATAAAATATACAAAATGGATATTTCTGAAGTTCAAGCAGTTCAAATTCTGTGCCTAATTAATCAAGGGCTAAGTCAACGACAAGTGGCAAGTAAACTTTCAATAAGCCTTTTTTCAGTAAATGTATGGTTACTTGTAAAAGGAGACCGATTACAATACTTTCCCCATGTTTCGCATTGGATAAAGTAAAAATTAAAAATGATTTACTATTTAATAAAGTTTTTATTGGTGGATTTTTTTGCACCGTAGTGTATAAAGATAATTTTTATTAATAAATGATTTTTTCATTTACAAATCAATAAAATATTTGTACATAGTATTAATAGAGAAAAATATAATCATAATAATTTAACAATTTACTGCGATCTTACTAAAATAGAATAGACATGAAAATTATTTAGAAACAACTGGGTTATAATTTTTTGAAGTAAAGATAAGAGTAAATAAATATTATATTTATTTACTCTTATCTTTATTAAAGATGTTTCACCTTGCACTTTTGAAGTAAAAGATAAGAGTAAATAAATATTATATTTATTTACTCTTATCTTTATTAAAGATGTTTCACCTTGCACCAACACCACAATCTCTACTAATTATTTTTTGAAGTGGTAATTGTTTTGACGCAGTAGTAATTCAAGTCGAATGAAACAGAAATTTCACAGAGAGCGGTGCGCACCACTATCCAGATATGAGCGTAAAGTGTGCGCCTAGTACATTCTCTCCGCAGACTGAGGGATAGTCCAAGAGCTGGTGACACATTTTTGACTACGGATTTGACCCAACTAGAAATAATGCGTAATAGTACCGTCTATGATAGTTGTACAGGGAATGGCCAGTCTGGCTGGCCTAAGCAGGTGGACCAGGTACTGCGCATGGTGTGAGTGCGGTAAAAAATACATATGTGTTAAAAAATATTTTTGACCCACAATGAAATTATAAAAATTATAATTTATAGTCAATTATAAACATAATATATTCACTCCAGACCATTTGAGTGGTGGAACGTGGAACCAGACCACCCAAAGTGTATTTTTACAACAAAATAGCATGATGCTAGACGGTACTATTACGCATTATATCTAGTTGGGTCAAATCCATAGTCAAAAATGTGTCACCAGCTCTTGAACTAGGAGTAGAAACTACTTTTGTTCCATCCAAAAGTAAAGCCTAGCCAATTTTTTTTCGAGCGACGGTGATTCATCTTAATTTCAAGTATACAAATACACAACAAGAATAAACTTTAAAAAATATCTAAAAGTTTCTTCAATAGATTATTTTCTTAAGACTATGCCAATTTAGACGTTTTTTTATTAAAATTTTCAAATGAATTTTTCCATTACTGTCTAACATATAACCCTTCAAGATGCAACTTAATTTTGTTTAATTTTACTAGTATACAAAAAATTATTTGCGTTCATTAAATTTATATAAGTTGTACTATTTACAAGAGGGTTAATATATTTTTTAATATAAAAGTAGGTCTCCTTTTTGTAGCTGGAGGACTGGCCACATTCAATATATATTTTTGATTAGTAATTCGAAATTGTCTTAGATTCTGTAAAAAACCATCCCTTTATAAAAATCTTTAATTAAGGGTAATCACTCCTATAAGGGGTGAAGGAGAGTTCAGAAAAATTAATTTAGGCTATATTTGTGCTTACTGAATGAGAATTACTTTAAAATATGTAAGAAACCATCCTTTTAAGTGAAATTATTAATTAAGGGTAGCCACTACTCTATGAGGGTGAATGGGTGATCTAAAAAAATATTTCAGGCTAAATTTGTCCTTAGTGATTCTGGATGTTGCTTGAATTTAAGTACACGCGAAAATGACTTATAAAAAATTTTCCTTTTCGGCCAGGTTACTAGAATCAACCCTTCATTCCCTAAAAGGAGTAACTTCCCTTAATTTAACATTTCACTTTAAAGATAGTTTTTTGCATAATCAGAGACAATGGTAAAGCACTAAGCATAAATATAGGCTGAATTAATTTATGTGATCTCCCTTTTAAGGGGTGACTAACCTTAATTTAATATTTTCCTTAGGAGTATGATTTCTTGCAGATTCTTAAGCAATTCTAAAACACTTAGCACAAATATAAATAAGCCTGAATTAATTTTTAAGATGATGCCTTCACCCCTTAAAAGGCGTGACTACACTTAATTTACATTTTAGTTGAGATGATGGAGCCAAAGTGAAAGCCCCTTTTAAGTAAAATTTCAGGTCAAACGCCCCCTGATCATGTCTAATCACGGTCACACATCTAATAATTAACTGGGAAAATTCACCATAGCTAAAGAACATATATATCTTATTTATATATATAGTTTGGTTGCGTATGGTAATCGACCAGCTCTCGTTGCTCCAAGATATTGAATTTATCCCAAGTTAATTAAATTGAAACTACATTTTTTATAGTTCATTAAATTTGAATTTATTACTAGGGCCAGTCTGTACCTTATAATTTTTCCTTCAATTATTATCATCAAATAAATAAAAAGTGTCGGCTTTTGTTCCTATTGCCTTTACAAGTACCTATATATGATAATATCCTTTAAGGGGCAGTGTGTGTGTTTTGTACCCATTCAATGACAAAACCAATATTCAAATGAATATAAAAGATTTGTTGAAAACAAAATAGTGTCTCTCTTTAAGTGAAATATTCTAAAAGTATTAATTATAATTTTATTTAAGTAAATGATTGATTGATATTTTTTTTTCAGATATCCGGCATTCCTTGATGATTCTTTTTTCAACAAGTTAAAAAAGTATTTTCAAATTTGTTAAATAATTTTTTATAAAATGTGTTAAAATAATTTTTAATCTATCTCAATATTATGTGTAAATAATAAAAATTATTTATCATTATTTTTAAGATTTTTTCTTATATATATGCCTTTTCTATTAGTTTTATTTTAACAGAATATAATTTTTCATAACGCCTCAAAATAAGATCCCAGACTCGTATTATTAATACTTACTTAAGTATGCTCTAGAATTCGTAAATAGACTATGGGCCATCGCGATGTATGCGCATGTATGACTGAAATGCAGAGAATAAATAAGCTGACGTGTTCTGATGTGGCCATCCACTTGACTTTACCATACAACCTGGCCCCTCACATATTTAATATTTAATAAAATTATTTATAATCATGTAGGGGAAGGAGATTACTTTTTGCATTTTTAGACTCCTGGGGACCCACTGTTGTGATATGTATACGAAATTTGGTACAAGAGCCTATATTTCCATTTTTTGATCCTACACCCCCCCCCCAGGCGGTTAGTTTTTGCATTTTTAGATTACTGTGGGCCCACTGATTATCTATACAAAATTTGGTTGATTTAGTAAATGGCCAAGATTTTTATTTTTGAACCTACACCCCCAGATCCCCATTTTGGGGGGTTAGTTTTTGCATTTTTAGACTTCTGGGTCCCACTGATTATGTATAAAAAATTTGGTTGAGTTTTGTACAAGGGCCTAGATTTTCATTTTTTGACCCTACACCTCCCTCCCTCCCCATTTTGGGCGGTCAGTTTTTGAATTTTTCGACTTCTGGGCCCCACTGATTATGTCTACAAAATTTGGTTGAGTTTGCTCAAATGGCCTAGATTTTTAATTTTTAACCCCCCTTAATTTAGGGTTGATATGCACCAAAATCTAATCAGCTCTTAATCTCAATGGACCAAAACTACATGTGAAATTTGGTTTCGATATTCCCACTAGTTTTTTGAGCTAGCTCGTCCACAAAAATTTGGTAACGCACAGACTAACGGACAACCAGACTAACTAACAGACATTTTGACAAAACAATTATTATCTCAAAAAATCTCATTTTTTTCGATGTTCGCTTATTAGGGCTTTTTTTGTAGACCGAAATGCCATGGTTTCTCTCAATTTTTTTAATCAATATAGTTTCAGCCGTTTTTGAGATATTTCGAAAAAAAAACACTTTTTTCATGCACGATTACAATACTTGACCATACCCTGTATGGTAAAGTAAAAAAGCAGAAAGGAGTCCTTCCAAATGTGGTCTTAAAGAATGTTAAATATTAAATGGATAGAATTACAAACAAGGAAGTTCTTTTATTTAATTAGTGAAAATAGAACCCTCTGTGTCTGGCTGTCGTTAGTGGTCAGGATACTCATTACCTGCTGGGGGCGACAAAATCTTGTTGATGTTATTATATTTAGTTAAAATTTTTGAAATAGTTGTATTGATTTATTAACAATGTATATTCTAATATTAATTAATATATATAACCAGTTGAAAGGAGGATCGCTTTTAGGGATATTTTAGATGTGAGAAAGAAAAAGAGAAGCGATGAGGACCTAGTACGGAGTATTTCCAGAGATATTGAAAGATAAGGGATGTGGGACTTTTAGATAAATGAAGTTTCTGTATACTCTATGATGATGATTTTTTATCTCGAGATCTTTTTCAGGGACCTCCCTACAGGGAGGTCTGAGCTGGTGCTGGTGCACCTGTTGCACTCTTGTAAGGTGTTTTAAGGAGGTTCGGGACAACAGCTCTATCTGGTTGATATACAAAAAAAATTTTTGTATTTCTGCAGAGTGTCAACTTATGTCTACTAAATTTTTTAATAAAAAAATTGTTAATAATGAGGTTAATTTCGAATACAAATCTTTGTTTTGATAATATTAATAAAAAGAGTATTGAGATAAATTTTTTCTCATTATAAAAACATTTATTTAACACAAAAACGATTTCAAGAAATAGAATTGGAATTCTACACTAGTGCTTTTGATATTTTCTGTTGGCTGCAAATGACATTTTGATTTTTACATTTATGAATAACTAATTAACTAGAAGGTCAAATCTATTGAAAAATGTATCATTCGATTCATAAAAGTTAAATTATTGATCTGTATTAATTTTTTGAAAATGGTATAATTTGTATAGAAGTTATAGTCCTTTTAAAAGCTCTGTCCATTTACTTCCATGTTAAAAGGATAATTTTCAATAATTTATTTCTCGGTAATGGGACAGACGATCAAGTTCAAATTTCGGGAATAAATATTTAATACATCAATGATTCGATGTGTTGGTCACTCTATGGGTGAACATTGGAACCCTGGATTCACGTTGTTTTTGTCATATATGAAAAGAAGATTTTTGTTTTCTTTAAAAATCTTACTTGTTCTTTAATATATTTTTTTTTTTTTAATTTTACATTATATTTTGTGTTTTAGTAGTTTTCAAAAGTTGATAATTAATTAATAAGGGAACTGAATTAAAGGTAAGTACTTGGTATTATCGAATTGATTCGAAAATTAAGTATACATTTTTATTATTAATTTTAATTGTGCTTTCTGAAATGTGTAGAAAAATTATTTTCAAATAAAAATCACGAAATTTTATTTATTTATTTTTAATTTTTTGGTTAAATTTATAAAAATATAATATAATTTTAAAAAATTGATCCCTGAAATAAATTAGATTTTAATATAGAGAAAAACGCATTAAGCTGAATTATTATATTATATCCTGGGACCTTTATTATTTTCTTTATTTATTAATGATATCTCCTCTTCTCTTTCTAGCTGTAATCATCACCTATTTGCCGATGATTTTCAGTTTTATGCTCACTGCTTGCCCAACCATGTTGTGCAATCTATTTCATTAATTAACCTAGAGCTTCTGTCACTTTCTTCCTGGGCCATGAATAATTTAATCTCTGTTAATCCTCTAAAATCGCAGGCTATTATCTTATTAAAAGAATGCCTGTCTACTAACTTACTACCTCCTATTCTCTACAATAACAATATTATTCCATTCACTTGCTCAGCTAAGAATCTAGGATTGGCTGTTTCGTACAATTTATCTTAGAAAATTCAAACAAATAATATATGCCGTAGTGTTTATGGGGCCCTTCACTCACTGAAGCGACTCTCATATCTCACGCCATATAATCTTCGCCTCAATTTAAGTAAGAGTTTATTAGCACCCCTTTTCCAGTACTGCGACATAATCTTTTCAAAAAATTAAATTAGGTTGGAGTTGGTGGTGTTTCACAAGGAGAAAAATTAAAATACAAAGATTTTTTTATTTTACTCTATATATTTCGAGCTCTTAACTCATCGTCAGGAGAACATTGACTAAAGATAACATGATATTTTGAACAGAATTTATTTTAATTTTTAATATGATGGACAGTTATTTATGACTTAGTGTAAATATGAAAGAATTATCATAGGGATGGCCTTAGAGCCGAAAGAACAGATGTAGGGGACAAAGGGCTGGAATAAAGAAAAGATATTTATACTTGGAAGTTGCCGAAAATTATGTATGTGTTATAAAGGAGAGCAATAAACTATGGAATGCAATGAGGGTGCATAGCGAAAATTTCATCTGTCTACTAACTTACTACCTCCTATTCTCTACAATAACAATATTATTCCATTCACTTGCTCAGCTAAGAATCTAGGATTGGCTGTTTCGTACAATTTATCTTAGAAAATTCAAACAAATAATATATGCCGTAGTGTTTATGGGGCCCTTCACTCACTGAAGCGACTCTCATATCTCACGCCATATAATCTTCGCCTCAATTTAAGTAAGAGTTTATTAGCACCCCTTTTCCAGTACTGCGACATAATCTTTTCAAAAAATTAAATTAGGTTGGAGTTGGTGGTGTTTCACAAGGAGAAAAATTAAAATACAAAGATTTTTTTATTTTACTCTATATATTTCGAGCTCTTAACTCATCGTCAGGAGAACATTGACTAAAGATAACATGATATTTTGAACAGAATTTATTTTAATTTTTAATATGATGGACAGTTATTTATGACTTAGTGTAAATATGAAAGAATTATCATAGGGATGGCCTTAGAGCCGAAAGAACAGATGTAGGGGACAAAGGGCTGGAATAAAGAAAAGATATTTATACTTGGAAGTTGCCGAAAATTATGTATGTGTTATAAAGGAGAGCAATAAACTATGGAATGCAATGAGGGTGCATAGCGAAAATTTCATCTCTTATTTTCTATTTAAAAAATAAACCCACCATACACTCTCATCGCACTCCAATTCAAATTAAATATCATTGATTAAGATGTCAATTATTGGTGAAGTTTTGATGTCTGTTTGATTGTTCAAGATGTTTTGATTAAGGTGTATGGCCTTTTTAATTTCAGCTGACTCCAATAAATCCAATTTCCTACTTTTTGGAATGAAATGTAAAGGGAGGGGGTTGGTCGATGAAGGTGAATCCAGATCTTCGGATTTCTATAATCAACAACCACTTTGAATATCAAATCTACCGAAAACCTACTTTCACAGACACTATAATTCCCTATGATTCTAACCACGCCCTCAACACTAAATTATCTGTTTTCTACTCAATGTTCAATAGATTAGAAAACATTCCTTTAATCTCAGAACACTATAACCATGAATTAGCTATCATCCACAAAATAAGCGATAATAACAATTACCCCCGACACTTGATCGACAATATTCAGAAAAAGGTAATTTATAAAATAACAGCCCCCCTTTTATATTCCATCATCCCAACAAAAGAAAAAAACTTTAAAAAACTTTATTTCCATTCTCCACTCAGCTACCCTATAGCTAATATGTTTCGCAAACTTAATATCACCCCCGCATTCTATAACAGGAACCTTTCATCCATATTGGTTAACAATAAAATCGATATAATTAAACCAATAACAATGAGCGGTGTATATAAATTGCAATGTAATGACTGTCAATCGTTTTATATCGGGCAAACAGGTAGATCTTTCAATCAACGCCACGTTGAACATATGAGATCTCTTCGCAATCTACAGGTGAATAGTTTGAACCCAAATGCCGCCCCCTCTTATTTATACCTCGGCTTTTGCAGATCATTTGTTTGACCACAACCATTCACCTTCATCGACCAACCCCCTCCCTTTACATTTCATTCCAAAAAGTAGGAAATTGGATTTATTGGAGTCAGCTGAAATTAAAAAGGCCATACACCTTAATCAAAACATCTTGAACAATCAAACAGACATCAAAACTTCACCAATAATTGACATCTTAATCAATGATATTTAATTTGAATTGGAGTGCGATGAGAGTGTATGGTGGGTTTATTTTTAATTTTTATTTATTTTTTTAAATAGAAAATAAGAGATGAAATTTTCGCTATGCAACCTCATTGCATTCCATAGTTTATTGCTCTCCTTTATAACACATACATAATTTTCGGCAACTTCCAAGTATAAATATCTTTTCTTTATTCCAGCCCTTTGTCCCCTACATCTGTTCTTTCGGCTCTAAGGCCATCCCTATGATAATTCTTTCATATTTACACTAAGTCATAAATAACTGTCCATCATATTAATAATTAAAATAAATTCTGTTCAAAATATCATGTTATCTTTAGTCAATGTTCTCCTGACGATGAGTTAAGAGCTCGAAATATATAGATTAAAATAAAAAAATCTTTGTATTTTAATTTTTCTCCTTGTGAAACACCACCAACTCCAACCTAATTTAATTTTAACAATGTTTCACTATAAACCAACACCGCGTTCCCTAAATTTGAATAATCTTTTCGAATTCCCTCGACAGTAAATCGGGCAAAAGACTAGAAATAGCTTTGAATTCATGCACCCGCTATGTCTTAAATCAAAAACGACGTAGCCATCTTTCGGACCAGGATAAAAAACTCATTTTAAACACAGATCTTTCTAAATTTTACGCTTGGCGGTGTTGTGTGATTATTTCTAAGCTATTCAATTCTGAAAAATTCATTTGCCCGTCTTAGAAAATCTATTTGTCGTCGGTCGCTCCACCAGGAAGACAACGCTAGTGCAGGTGCACTATAAAACTAAACCCTTCTTTCATTCCTTCAAATGGGCGGGTGCAAGGCTTTGGAATGATTATCCAATCCATTCAAATTTCATCCAAACCCGACTCTTGGTGCTCTCAGGTCTTCGTTCTTTATGGATCCCAATAACTGATACTCCTTAATCTTATTTCCTTTATGTCTGTTCTAATCTTTCTCTACTTTTTACTTTACCATACAGGGTATGGTCAAGTATTGTAATTGTGCATGAAAAAAGTGTTTTTTTTCCTTCTTTTTTTTGAAATATCTCAAAAACGACTATAACTATTTTGATTAAAAAAATTGAGCTAAACCATGGCATTTCGCTCTACAAAAAAGCTCTAATAAGTGAACATCGAAAAAACTATATTTTTCGAGATAATAATTGTTTTGTCAAAATGTCTGTTAGTTAGTCTGTCTGTCTGGTTGTCCGTTACTCTGTGCGTTACCAAATTTTTGTGGACGAGCTAGCTCAAAAACTAGTGTGAATATCGAAATTAAATTTCACACGTAGTTTTAGTCCATTGAGATTAAGAGCTGATTAGATTTTGGTGCATATCAACCCAAAATTAAGGGGTTGGAGGGGGGGGGGGTTAAAAATTAAAAATCTAGGTCGTTTGAGCAAACTCAACCAAATTTTGTATACATAATCAGTGGACCCCCAAAAATTCAAAAACTAACCGCCCAAAATGGGGAGGTGGGGTGGGGGTGTAGGGTCAAAAAATGAAAATCTTGATCATTTACCAAACTCAACCAAATTTTGTAACATAATCAATGGGACACCAGAAGTAAAAAATGCAAAAACTAACCCCCTCCCCCCTACATGATTATAAATAATTTTAGGGGCCAGGTTGTATGGTAAAGTCAAGTGGATGGCCACATCAGAACACGTCAGCTTATTTTTTTCTCTTCTTCCCCTTCAAAATTTCTGTATTGGTGAAATTATTGTTAAACACTAGGTGGGACCTAAGGTCCTATGTTGTATACTTTGTGAAAAAAAAATATGCAAATTTTGTAACTTTTTTTTTGTTAATAAATCAAATAATTCGATTATTATTTTAGCAATCACTAATCATGGGAATAGTACAAAGTCAAGAAGTTCCCAAAGAATTTGAACAAAGTCATGAAGTTCCCATTGTATTTGATCCGAATGATAATCAAAACCTAACATCACCTGCAATACGAGGTGCCAGAACAAGAGAATCTCGAACATGTGAGATTAGTTCCTTTCGGGACCTGCATAAGTCACACCCTGCTTCCAGAAATATTTTAAATCAGGAAGACAGAAGGCTTAGGTTTCTCGAGCGACAACAAAAGTAGTTATTTTATTCATTTACTTTAAAAAATTGTATATTTAATAAAAATATATATTATATGAAAACTTAAGATGTTTAAATAACTGTATTTATTCAATAAATACTTATAAATTTATTTCTCTATCACAATCTTGTGTGGAACATCATATTTAAATTTGTTAAGGAAAATCAGAAAGAAGACAGATCTCAATAACAGATGTGAAAAGGAACAATGTGTGTCTTTAAACAGAAAGTAAGTGTAAATAATAAGTTGGTAAATATATCGAACATCTGCTCCAAGAAGGTTACATCTCAAAGATCTGATTTTTCTGGAATCATTGATAAAGAATTTAAGAAATTCAATTGAATGTTTTTTGAATGTCTAGCTGAATTTATTTTCTCTGGAGAGAGACGGACTGGTTGAACTTTTAATTGAAAGTAATGGAAGGCAGCCCCCTTCATTGACCCCTTGAAACCCTGAAGAAGGAGGGAAGAATCCTCCGAAACGTCGGTTTGAAAGGAAAGGAGGAAGGATTCCAATAAATTACACCTTATTTGGATATGTGTTTTTTCTTTCCTCACTACCCCTGGGCTGCCTTCCATTACGTTTTACACAGATATACGGGATCTACTTTTTAACGCCGGTTCCGAACGGCTAGTTTGGAGAGGTTGCCTAGGCAATTATACTCATGGTAGTTTGCCATTTGCTTTCCAAGAGGAGGCGACTGCAAATATCTGCCGAGACTCAGTCTCGAACCAGCATACTTCAAGACAGCGGCCCACTGACCCACTGTCGCCTCATATTGTATGTACTAGGCTTATAAAATTATTCAGGAAGGTAAAGTGACCTTTTTTCTGGGATTCTGGACAGCACCTGCAATTCCGGGACTACTCCAACCAATCTAGGACGTTTGGCAACCTTAATATATATCCACTTAAATATAGGTTTATGTCTATATGCATCAAGCAGAGTACAACTTCATTGATTTCTTCTTAAGAATCAACATTTCTAGTACTCTCGTCAAACTAAATCTTATCGAAAAAAAGTTTCCCCACCTAGATTGCACATTATTAGTTAGAAAATTTCATCAGAACACGTTTCGACACCTATTTTGGAGACGTTTTCAAGTACTGTAGAAGTCTGTTGAAAGACTTCAATATTTGTATGTTTTTTCTATCTTCCTTTACATTTATGTGGAAATGTACTTGCCTTCCTCTCATCATTGGGCTCTCGTACTTATATATTCACTGGTCGACGATATGTAAATTTTTATATACATATTTAATTGGCCCATCGGGCCTGAAAATGTTCCCCGAAACATTGTCGGCATGAAGCAATAAATTTACAAGAATTTTTTTGAGTAAATACTTTATTTAAACACCTTAATTTAGGCTATAATTAAAAAATTACACTGAAAGAAAGAAAATCTTTAAAATTTCACAAAATATCTATATTATTTTATTTTTTTTACAGAGCACGTGAAGAAGATGTGAATAGCCATCGAGATCTGTCCGATTTAGTTATCAAATCAAATCCATTTTATGGAGGAAAACGTGAAGTAATTTTTAAAATAATTTCTTTTATTATTTTTTATTAATTTATTTATTTTTATTTTTCATTTGTTGTTCAGATTATGACTTAGTTTACATTTACACCACAATGGAACGAATTAAAGAGGTCTTTTAACCCCCTTTCATTCTGTATATTTTTCGGTACTCAGTAAATCCCTTGCAATGTTTTAATCAGTTTGAATGTTGTTAATTTTGATAACCAATTTCAAAAACCCATTTTATGACAAAACTCACTGATTCTTAATTTTCTGGAGATTTGACTATGATTTTGTTACTTTTCTATATACCACTAGTTTACCTGTAGCACAGTTTGAAAATCCCTAATCTAGAATTTGTTAAAACACGCAATGTGATATTAGACATATTACTATATCTTACATATCACTATAATTATAATTACAAACTATTTTAACAAAATTATTTTTTATACCAGGGAAGAAAATATAAAAATATTTTAATGAAATCAGAATGGTTTCATGAAATACCATCTACATTAGATACAGAATGGACTTGTGTCTTGTGTCCTCAAGGCGAACGTACATTAATTGTTGCATCCAAGGTATATTACCAAATTTTATTTATATTAATTACATTACTGTTTATTATAGGTATATTTTTCTTCAAGTCTTCTTTTATAATTTAAGTGACCGATTAATTTTTATTTGCTAATCTTAAAGGTTTTTTCGTCACAGTATTAAAATAAAATTAATAATTTAAATGATTCTTTTTCAAAAGTAAATCAAATATATATAGATACGTCCCTATACTATATATATCAATCTTTCCAAATTATTATTCTTTATTAATATTAATTTACTCTACAGTTTCGATCACTTCTAGTTCACTCTTTTCAGTAGACTATAAAAAAATATACCTATAAATGAAACATTAGAATAAAAAACTTAATAAGAAATAAATAAAAGCAAGATTGACGTCTTAGTGTGAACAAAGAAAGATCCAACGAGACAGGAGTGTATAAAAATAAGTAGAGAGAACTTTAAATAAGTTTAGAAATTAATTAATTAGTCCTAAGACTGGTTTGACACAAACACCCGCCTCCACACATCTACTCTTTCACTTCTCTAAATAGCATATTCCACAACCCATATCTTTCATTACCAGGGGAAAATATTCCAATCTAGGTCTTCCCCTCCACCTTTTCTTTTCCGATTCACCCTCTAAAATATCTTTAACAACCCCGCGTTTTTCTTCAGATTCTTCTAAAGTGCTCTCTTTTCTATAATTTTTTCAAGAACTTCTTCGTTTAATATTTTATTCACTTATTTAATCTTCAAAATTCTGGTCTATCACCACATTTCGAACGTCCCCATTCTCTTTCTGCCTCTCGTCTCGTCCAAGTTTCAATGACGATGCTCTATACATGTTTTCAGCAACATCTTTCTATTTCCTAAGCTGATTGAAGAGGACCATCTTAATTTTCGTTTTGTATTGAACCTCATTTTAGAGCTTGTGCAATTCTTGATTTTTTTTTTTTTTTTTTTTTTTTTTAAGGAGATAGGTGTTGGTTCTAGGTGAAACATTTTAATATAAAAATAAAAATTGCGTAAGATGCGAGGTAGGTTTCACAAAAAAAGAAATGAAACAAAATTGAATTTTGAATTCGATATATTTCGGGTGTCAGCCCAGCTTCAGGAGTCAGAAAACTGAATATAAATTAGAATTTTTTTTTTTAATTTTACAACTAACAATTTTTGGAAATATACCTATGTGATGTGGGAAAGGTAGGAAGAGAAACCGTACTGAGAATTAATATTTTCGAGAGATGGAACAAGTGTGTTTTTAACTAGCTGGTGGGAAATTATACCTGCGATTATAAGAAGGAATGGAATGGTACCTGGAGGGTGCTGTTACCTTAATATCAATATGCAATGTGCGAATAATAGAAGGAATGTTGAGTTAATTTATTATATACGAGCTGCTCCAGGCGTGCCTTCGGCACGCCCTTAGATCTCAGCCCTCCGGGCACGTGCCCCTGGCGGGCAACGTCTCGACATATGATTATTAGGTCTGTAATATATATTTGTAATATTTTGCCCCCTCTTTCGCCCCACGCACTCATTTTGGCTATTTATTTTTACAGCATACATTTTATATAGTCTTAAAAACTAACATTACAAAATTTGATCTATATCGGAGAGAGTATTAATTTTTTGCCCCCACTCACATTTTGGGAGATTGAAATTATTTTTTAGATATTTGCAAATATTTAGATACATATTTGCAAATAAATAACTCTCAGTTTTCTAAAGAGTAAATGTAAAAAAAAGCTAAAAATTTCTATATTTTGCCCCCCCCCCCCCCTCGCTCCCATACAGTCAATTTTGATAGTTGATTTTTACAGGAATAGTTTCTTAAAGTAATAAAGAATAACTCTACAAAATTTGATCAAGATCGGAGAGAGTTTTAATTTTTGCCACCACTCATATTATGGATAGTTGAGGGGGGGGTCGGATTACAAAAAATCTTGAAATTACTTTTTAGATATTTGTATTTAGAATTTTATTAAGTAAAAATCAAGTAGATATCTTATCGTTCTTAATTGAAAATGCATAATTAGTGTAAACACATTGCAAAGATATTTTGCCCCTTTTGACCCCTTTAGGTTTCGAATTTCAAAAAATCCTGAAATTTGTTTTTAGATATTTTAATTTAGTATTTTTATAAGTAAAAAGCAAGTAGATATTTTATCGTCCTTAAGAGATATCGCATAATCAGTGAAAACACACTTTGCCCCTTTTGACCCCTTAGGGGTCGAATTTCGAAAAATCCTTTCTTAGTGAGCCCCTATGTCATAGATGTAATATCCTCTCCAAATTTCATGTTTCTATGTCCAGTGGTTCTGGCTGTTTTGATGATGAGTGAGTGAGTGAGTGTATCGGGCAAAGAATTATATATTATATAGATATCGAATTCAAAACTCAATTTTGTTTCATTTTTTTTTGTGAAACCTACCTCTCATTTTACGCAATTTTTATTATTATAATTTCTTTTTGGTTCCTTCCATCCCATGGGATTTTTCTTCCCAGGTAGACATTTTTTAAGAATAATATAAACAAATATCACTCTTAATTATTTACTACTTTTTTATTTATTATTGTTAGATTATTTATCAGTTAAATATATATATATATATATATATTTTCAGGGACTAACTCAATCATTCTGCAAATATGGATTTCAAACAGCAGTTTTCAACTCAGCACTTCCAGGTGGATCGAGCTTAACAACGAATTATACTGATCTAACTCTATTAGATTGTATATGGGATTCAAAGAATCAGATCATTCATGTCGTAGATGTTCTTGCCTGGCGAAATCAAACCTTTTTAAATTGTGATGTAAGAATTAATTCTCATTTATTTAATCTAAATTAATCTCAAATAAAAATAAGTTACTCTTCAATTATTGAATAATTAAAGATATTTACTATTTAAACATAAAAATAACATGAAAATAATTAAAATTTTTGTCGAATTTTTCTTGATTGAAAATTAGGTGCTCCTGTAATTAAGGTAGTTCTTTCACAAATGCAAAAATTCAAGAAGTCTTCGAAACTTAGAATATTAGTAGCATAATACACACTGTTAAAATTTGAAGATGATTTACCACACCAAACATGAAATAATTGCGATTAAAAATTAAATTTTTTACATAAGGTAGATAGGGAAAGGGTGGGGAAATGATGAAAACTAATATTTGTTAGAATAATATATTCGGAGTAATTTAAAAAAAAAAAATTGAAATTATTTACCACATAGTTTTGATAAAAAATAAAAAAACAAACATATTTGGGCGATTATTTTTAGTGGAGGGGATAAAATATCAATGGCTTGGAAACGATCCATTCATAAATTGAAAGTAGTAGCGTAAAATGTAGTCACGTTAAAAAAGCATAATCTAAAAGTTTAAAACCGTCCATATTTTTAGAGTGGTTACGAGGCTAAAACTTTTTGTGTGGATTGTCGCGAAAGAACCTCCTTAAGCTGACGTGCACAAAAATAGCTTCAATGATATCGCATGTTATTACAAATTACAACGCCTGGCCTGTTAAGAATTGCTAGCCTTCTCAGATTAGTTAGACATTGGCTAGACTTGTATTTAATTAGATAATCAATTCTCGCCTGAGGCTCTGATTGAGTTTACCAAGAAATAATTCTATAAAGAAGGCTAAATTGACCTATAGATTTATATTCAAAGTCTCATCGTTCATTTACCTTAATGTTCTATCAACGGAAATAATGCCTCTAATTAGAAAAAGAAATCACGATGAGATTTTTACGGGTTTTCATTACAGTACATTAACAAAAGAACAAGTGTTTTTCAATTTATTTATTTTAACCCTCTAATAGTTTATATTATAAATAAATATACACATATTAAAATAGGATAGTGAATTTATGCCAAATTAGTTAAATCAAAAATTAAATTTTTGATCGTTTATTATACTTATTTAGATTAATTATTAAGGTAGTTGTTTCGCGACAATACTAGCAAAAAGTTAATGCTAGAGTATATAGAACAGACAATAAGCATTCATAGTTCATAAGCCCAAAACTTTTTGCTGTTTATGTACCAATTCTTCTAGCCAATCCCGTGTTCGTTT
This sequence comes from Forficula auricularia, assembly GCA_024734495.1. NCBI lineage: Eukaryota > Metazoa > Arthropoda > Insecta > Dermaptera > Forficulidae > Forficula > Forficula auricularia. The sequence continues at coordinate 43,178,264 of JALMQS010000099.1, read as the reverse complement.
GACAAATTTGGCACCATTGTAAGAGATTGAATATTTTTATATTAAAATGACAGATAAAATACATTTTATAAATTTCTATAAAAATCGTTTTATTTTTTAACAAATGTAATCAACGCCTACGTGACACCTTATGAAAATTATAATTTTGAAAAAATCTAGCGCATGCATCTTTCGCTGGTTAAATAAATGAGCTGTTGCCAAATTGTTTTTAGTGTAAATTTTTTTTTATACATTTTTCATTATTTATTCCTTATTATCTCAGAAACTGTGTTGTAACTATGAATCAAAATTGTCTTAAAATATGTATTGCTTATTGTTTAATGTTGGTTTAGTTTTTTATAAAAATGGTAAGAAGGGTTTCTTAATTATAATTAAATATGTATGTAAATTTTCCAATGTTAAAGAGCCTGAAAAACTCGATTTTTGAAATTTAATATCTCCAGAACTATATTGTTCATAAATTTCGTTTTGCCACCAATCGATGCAGAAGTATTTAAATAATAATCTGTCTAAATTTCAAAAAAATCCTAAGAAAACGCATTTGGCGGAACAACTACCTTAAAGGAGGCTCTAACTATAGTTGTTTCCAATAACTACCCTTCCTATCTGCGAAATTTGCTGAGTACATACGGAGTCTTGAAAATGTTTTCACATTTTCATCTAATTTAATTTGATTTTTGATTTAGGACACAATGTTTTTTACAAATATTTTTGTAATTCACTTTCACGATGGAAATTGTTAAATTATTAATATATATTTAATTATTTTAATTTTTATAATAATGCTGAGAAAAAGTTTTTTTTTAGACTGATTTTCGTTTTTTTTGGATTAAAACTCAATTTGAAGCTATGCCAGAATTGGAGAAAGCTAAAAAAAACAACGACTATGTATTTAAGTATATTCAAAGAAGTTCTTGTGATAAGGATTCCCTTCAAAAATTATTTAGTCAAAATACTTATAATCTTGACGGAATACTCTTTTATCATCGAGATTCTCATTATACATCTGGAAGAACACCTTTAGTTGGTTGGCTTTTACCATGGATGATACCTGAAATATTAGGACTGGATGCTCCACTAAATTCCAAACCCAAACCAGACAAGATTAAGGATACTGCTCAAGAACACATGAGAAACATGGCTATTTGTCAAAAGTTGAGAACCAAGAAAGTGAAGCAGAAGATTTTGGATGTTGAGGTGGGTTCACTTGGTGGTATTGGAGAAATATTTTGGGAAATGCAAAACAATCAGAATCATTTATTTATCATATATTTAAAAAAAATTCGAATTTTCCAATTATAATTAGATTTTTTCTGTCATTTGTATCTCGCCTTAGTTAAATAAAATATATTATTAGTTGAATTGAATTGGCAGGTACGTTTAAAGAAGGTCTTATTTTTCCAGAACGCATTTGACTGGGTTTTATTTTTCAAAACATTGTTGAAATGACATCAGATTTATCTGTCATTTGAATCTCGCCTGGGTTAAATAAAATATCGTCGCCCTAGAGTGTAAAGCTGCTAACTCCATTTTTTTTATCATATATATGACATATTAATACCTTAAATTGAAAGTTTTTTTGCCGAGAGTAGCAAAATTTTTATATATTGAAGGAGACAATAAAAGAGTGTGTCTTCTGCTGGAATTATAAATTTTATTTATTTATAACGAGACTATAGTTTCGAGGGCTTTGCCCTCTTCATCAGTCTATTAAAATGGATTCACAGGAATTAATTTATGAATCATAAATAGACTGATGAAGAGGGCAAAAGCCTCCGAAACTATAGTCTCGTTCTTGCCAACTTGACCTCCGTCGGCCTTGCACTGAAACTCTGTAAGTTGTTCGAAAGTTTTCTTTCAGACCGTAGTATTAAGGTTGTCATCGATGGAATATCATCTTCCCTCTTCCACACCAACGCTGGAGTTACTCAGGGATCGGATGACAGCACCCTACATAACGCCCCTGCATCGCATAAAAACCTTGCAGACATTGCCCCCTCAATTAATTTAGACTTATGCAAACTCAAAAACTGGGGATCCCAAAACTTAGTTAACTTCAATGCAGTGAAAACTCAGTGTTGCCTTATTTCTAGGCGCGTCGACAGAAACCCCCCACTAGCATTCGACTCAAACTCACTAGAATTCAGGGATAAAATTTCAATGCTAGGCGTAACTCTAGGGTCTGACCTTTCAAGGAATGACCATAACTCAACCACTGCTAAAGCTGCAGCGCGCAAGCTTGGTCTCCTATTTAGGTCTAGACGGTGTTATACTCCCAGTCAACTTCTTATACTGTATAAGGCTCAAATTCGTCCCTGTCTCTAATATGGCTCTCATCTGTGGAGTGGTGCCTCCAAGCATTCTCTTGCTACACTGGATGCGATTCAGAAGCGAGCAATTAAACTAATAGGAGACCCGGCTCTAACCAACTCACTCGACTCCCTGGCTCACCGAAGAACCGTTTCTGCCCTTTCCCTGTACTACAGATACTATCACGGTGACTGTTCAGTCGAGCTGAAATCAATTATCCCCTCTAAAGCCCTCTTTACGAGAAACACGCAGTTTTCGAACGCTCAGCACCCCTTCGCTGTCAAATTGGATATAAGTCGAACAAGTGCTTTCGCCAACTCTTTTAATCTTATGACCTCCGGAGACTGGAATTCGCTCCCTGCCACCATCTTTCCCGCGACTTATAACCTTCAGCTATTTAAGACCCGTATCCACAGATACCTTCGACCCCCGCCCAGCCCATAAAATTCTTTCTTCTTCTTTTCACGATGGAGAGGCCAACCCAGGCCTTTAGGGGTTGCACCTTTTTGATGTAACTCCTTCTCTCATCATTTCCATAAAAAAAATATATATTTTAGTATCCGGAAGACAGAGCGTTGCTCGGTAATTTTTTTTAGTTAAAATCGGTAAATTAATATATTTTTAATTTTAAATTTACAAAAAAGAACGATTTCTATAAACATTCCGGATAAATAAATTCGAAATAGAGGTTGATTTGTTTTTTGTCAACGTTTCGGCCCGATACGGATATACCTACTATATAATATATTTATTTATTTTTTAGATGCCCATGTCAACACCTGAAGTAAATATAATGGATGCAATTTCTTCTATAGAAATGGAAATACAAAATAATGAGGTAAGAGAAATAAAAATAAATGGGAATGAATTTGGCTTAATAACTAATTTGCTGGACTTGGAAGAGAAAAAAAAATTGAATGTAATTTTTCTTATAATTTATAAAATTGTTGCCGATAATAGCAGAGTTTGATTTTATGGAAAAAATTACGCTAGTATCTTCTATACTTAATCCGACTTCTAAGAAAAATTATCCCAAACATCTTGGATTAAATGTAGAGGACACACGTGATCGACCCCCCCCACCCAAAAAAAAAAATCTTTAAAGAACAGTGTCCAACAATTAATTCATAATTTTTACTTGCATTGGAATTGTTTGCTGAAGCTTCATAAGGAATAATGGCTATCGCATCCTTTTATATATATATATATAAAATTATGGTTTTGTCTGTACATTGCTCCAAATCACGCCAAATTTTGGTTGCACACGTTTCAAGCAAAGTTACGAACACATCCTCAACAAAATTCCTGTCTGTCTGTCTGTTCCAGTGGTTTCCGCGAAAAGTTGCTCAGGATTCACGTAAAAACGGCTAAAGGGATTATTATGAAATTTCATATTTACATCAGATGTCTTCTAACTTACGTTTTTAGCTATATAACGTTTTGATATTTTGACCCCAGAAAGGGGTTTGGGGGGCGCACTAATGAAAATTATCAAATAACTCCTAAACTATTAACCCTACGGCAAATTTTATGATAAACAAAGTTGTAGGGGATGTGATTTCTGACAACTTTTGTTTAAAAAAAAATTCCCCAAAAAACCACCCAAAAAGGTGGAGAGGGTGAAAAAATGTAAATTCTTGCCCTTGGAGCAAACTCAACCAAATTTTGTATATATAATCTCTGGGCCTCTAGAGAGCTAGAAATGCAAAAACTAACCACCCAAGGGGGGGGGGGGGTTCAAAAAATGGAAATTCTTTCCCTTGGACCAAACTCAACCAAATTTTGTATACATAATCGGTGGGTCACTAGAAGGCTAGAAATGCAAAAACTGGGTGTGAAAGGTTGGGGCGTAGCGGGGGTGGGGTCCAGGGGGCTAGGCGGGTGTGTGGTACGCAGGGTTGGAAGGCACGGGGTGGGGTCATGGGTGAATGGGATGCGGGTGGTGGTGTGGGGGCGGGGGTTGGGCACGGGTGCATGGTGCTGGGGGTGGGGGTGCTAGAGGTTTTTTTGGGGGGAGGGTTAGTGGGTTAGGGTGCGGTTGGAGTGTTGGGGTGGTGATGTGGGGCGGGGGAGCATGGTCTGGGTGGGTTTCGGGGGTGTGGTGGGTGAGGCTGGGGTTCGTGGGCTGGGGGTCCAGGGGGCGTCCTCCTGGCTAGCAGGAGGGCCGCCGAAGGCGGGCCTTGCAGCTAGTTTCTAATAGAATCAAAAACATCATCAGCCTTGGGCATTTGCCCCGTTCTCCACGCCTAAGATCTTTGTATGAAGTATAAATTAAAGAATAATAAAATTATAAAATTAAAAAAATAAAATTATCAAATTTATGTAGATTAAATAATTATTTAAATTAATTTTTTAAACTAATTTTTAAAACAAAATTTTATATTTAGATATTTGATAATATTACTTAATTAAAAATGGATTGCTACTGCATCGTCTTAACGCATTTTTTCTAAAATAAAAATAATTAAAAATTAACTTAAAACGACTTGGTCATAAGAGATTTTCTAATTTAACATTACAAAATGTTAAAAATTTGATTTTAAAGAAATAATTATATATTTCTCTGAAATCAAATCACCGGGATAAAATAAATAATTATTTTTAATTAATACTTTATTTAATTTTTGTAATTTTTCTTATTTTTGTATTCGAATTGTTTACAACTACCTATGTAATATTTTAAATTAAATTTCATAGGTATATGTAGTTTGATTATTTTATTATCTTTATTTTGAGGAAAAGGGAAAGCGGGATAGCAGCCAAACAAAAACTAAAAACTTACTGTCTCTTTTCCTAAATTTTATTTTGTCATTTTCAATCACAAAGCTAAAGCATATATCATTATTTGATCAATGATTTTTCGTATCCATTATAACGCTTTCCTTTCACATAATCTATTAAATCAGAGGTTCCCAAACATTTGGCCTAACATAAAAAACAATGTAAGAAGCTAAAATTTTATTTATTATTTATTTTTATCTCTTACTTACGATTAGACATACTTTTACTAAGGGCCAGTTGTATGTCGGTTGGTAAAATCTTTTAACCATTGTCATCTGATTGGCAGGCACTTTCATCTGATTGGCCATCCCAACCTTTTACCCATTGCCAATGGTTAAAAAGATTTTACCAACCGACATACAACTGGCCCTTACGGGGAGGGGGAAAATTTTAATTGAAAAAATGGCGCCGCTACTCGGAAAAGTTTGAGAACCCTGGTATCAAACAGGCACTTGAAATCATTTTAATTATCTTTATTTCATTTTTATTTTTTTAACTAAATTTATGGTAAAAATTATCAAATGTATATTTACAAAAGGATGCCCTATTTCATGATTGACTCTGGCTAACAACCTTGCATTGCCAATTCCATTTGGACATTAAAATACTAGAATTTTAGTTTTATATTAATTTCAATTTGAAGAAATTTTAAAATATTTTTTACTTCTTATCAATCGATAAAATATTTAAATGTACTGAAGAAAAGATATATTAATATTTATTTATTTATTTTATAGATTCCCCAGACATCAACAGCAGAAGAAAATATAGTTGATGATATTTCTTTGACAGAAATGGAATAGAATAAATAAGGACTGATAATCGATTTTATTTTATGAAATTTTGAAAAAAGTATTCTTAATTAAAAGATTACTGACTTGAACGATAAATCAATTACTATTGTTATGTATTATATTTATTTTTATTAATATATTTTTTTCTGCTCGCACCATGTTTGTTATTTATCTATAGATATATTATTTTATAATAAGTTATCAATTGATATCGAAATATTTATTTTGTATCAAAATATGTAATTTAGATTTTATATAAATTATAAAATAAATCGATTATATTAATTATTTTCATTTTTTAAAATACCATTCCTATTAAGTAAAAATTAGTTATTTTTCTTAGAATTTTTATAAAAATCAGAACTTTCAGGCTCTCGACGAGACCCCATGTAATTTTTAGCAAAACCGTCACGTGCTAAAATTCAACCTAATTCAATCCTACAATTTGTGTGATTTTAATTGAGTCCATGGGTTCCGTAGTCTTTACCTGAGGACCCTTTGAAGTCGCGCTTGCCGTGAGACTGATTACAATACTTTCCCCATGCTTCCCATTGGATAAAGTAAAAAGGAATTACGTAGCACAGTAATAAATAGGTTTTCGTGAAAAATCACAAGTCGAGATTGTTACGGGTCTCTACGTTTCAAGTTCTGTGTAGCTGACTAGAATGTTGATCCATCCATAAAGAAAGTTTTGATATAAGATTAATTTTTATAAAAATATCATCGCCTGATTTTTTATTTATTCTTATTACTCTTAAAATAAGAAAATTAAATTAAGAAAAGAAAGAAAAGTGAAAACAAAAGACAAATTTTCCTTATAGCTTTAGCATTCCCGACCAACCGAAAAGTTAATATGAGTAAAATGTCTAAATCAATAGTCTATGAGTTATGGGAATGTAAATATTTTTTAATATAAAAATTCAAGCCCATTGAATTGGCTTGGTAATTTTTTGAATCAAAAAATAAGAAATTTGGTTGATGACACGGATTTCAATAAAAATTTTCATCTTCATAAGGGGGTTACCCTTTATTTGCTTATTATACTTACGAGCTTTTCGTGCGTGCCTTCGGCAACGCCCTCTCGAAGCTCGGCCCTCCGGCTGCTGGTGCCCTAGTGGGCGGCGTCTCGGTCCAAAAATTGTATTTCTCTTAAAAAAACCACACTCCAAATGTATACCTGTAAACTCCCGAAAATAGATAGTCTCTTAAAAGTTTCTCCTCATTTTCGTCCTGACACAGCTACAGGAATGAGGCTCTAGATATGAATCTGGAAGTATTTTTTTTTTCTATAATCTACAGCATTGTGATATTTTTTGTGTGGAAATAGATTTATTTAAATAAGTGTGATCGTGTGAGAAAGAGAATTATATTATATCATTTTTTTAAAATTTGGGATCGATAATCGATATAAGACTCCAAATATTTAAAAGAGATCAGGTGTTGTTTCTATGACAGGCTGCTCCAGTATTGCCATGAGAAACTCGGGCATGTGTGTCTTAAGTCGTTCAATATTGTAAAAATTAAAAAAAGAATTATTAATTTAGCTTTTTAAAAAATTATAAAAAAGTGGCAAATTATTAGAAAATAAACAAATAATATATAAAATATAAATCAAATAAGATGTGATTAATTTCTTTTCTGTGCGCAAAGAAAAGCGAATTGAATATTTAACTTTTAAGTGGTGAAGTGGGGGAGGAATAATTATCAATATATTTAATGTTTCTTAATTTAAAATCAATTAGTCTTTCATTTCAAAATTCGAGTTCAAATTACAATTATATTTCAAATTTTGCCACAAATATACCGACGGCATCAGCGCTCCCTGTCGGCAGCATTATCTGAGCGTTGCTGCAAATTAATCTATGCTATTATATATAGTATTATATTTACTTTTCTCAGAAAAAATATTTAATTTCGAAATTTTAATCCACTCAAGTTACTTAAATAGTCATCGGAGCTAATTATAGATAATGAACTTTTTTGTTAAGAAATTAAAATATCAAAATGTTTCTTCATTAGCGTTTTTTAATATGTATAATATCTAGGGCCCTAGAACAGTGTTTATCTAACTTTCCACATAAATTTCACCATTATTTCCTAACCCTTTGAGGTACACAAATTTATATAATGAACATTATTAAAGAAGTAATTACTAACAGAAAAGTTAATATAAGAGATATGTCTAAAATCAATAGTTTACGAATTAAAAGATATTCCAATATTATAGAGTGAGGGCTTGAATCAATAACAAATAATGTGTCTCTGGTGAGGGCCATATCCTCTCGATATAACAGACCAAAAGAATTATAAATGAGTAAGAAATCGATCTTATTTTATCGATTCAATCATCGATAATAATTTTTTATATAAGAAAATAACATTTTGATTAAGAATCTTTAAGTTTAAAAGAAATTTTATGAAAAGATTCAATTTCTTCTCTCCGGGAGCGAATCAACTAGAAATGGCAAAAAGTTTTATTTTTTTCGCATTAGATATTTATTCAATTCAATTGAAATTTAATATCTGTGTGTTATCTAATTTTATCTTTTATATGAAATCATTTTTATTAAGATATTTGCATTTAAAAGCTTTTAAGGGTACTTTATTTGAAGTGTAATTTTTAAAAACATGAAATTAATTAGATATTATAAAACAATTAATTATTAATAATTATATTCAATTTTGAACGAAATTGATTAAGTATTTTTTGAGAAAATGATCAAAAACCACCTGAACCGTCAAAAAAATGAGCCTTGTGTCTCAACCTCACCATAAAACAGACCAAAAGTATTATAAATGAGAAAGAAAACGATCTTATTTTATCGATTTAATCTATGTGATGGTAGACGTAATGATTCTAATATAAGAAAATATCATATCAATTAAGAATTTTGTAGTTTAAATGAAATGTTATGAAAACATTCAGTTTCTTCACTGGGACAGCGAGTCGACTAGAAATGACAAAAGGGTTTAATTTTTTCCTCATCACTATATCCAATTAAATCTAATGAAATTTTATATCTATGAAATATTTTCTTTTATCTTTTATATCAAATAGGTATTAATAGAATATTTGCATTTTAAAGGTTAGTTTTATTTGATGTCTAAAATGAAAAAACGCCAATTATTACTTTGAAATAATTTTTAAAAATATGAAATTAATAAAAGGTATTATAAAACAATAAATTTTTAACGAAATTGATTGATTAGTTTTTAAGAAAATGGTAAAAAGCTAGAAAACCGTAAACAATGACTCGCTGATGTCGGGTGACTTACGACCCACCCTCTTAATAAAATAGACAAAAAGAATTATATAAAAGAAAGAAAACGATCTTATTTTTGATTTCATCTATCTGAAGGTTTACAGTATTGTCTATTATATAATAAAATAGCATTTTGATTAAGAATTTTGTAGTTTAAAAGAAATTGCATGAAAAGATTCAATTTCTTCTCTTCAGGAACGAATCAACTAGAAATGGCAAAAAGTTTTATTTTTTTCTCATTAGATAATTATTTAAATCTATTGAAATTTCATATCTGTGTGTTATTTTAATTTATTTTTTATATCAAATAATTATTATTAGGAAATTTCAAAAGGTAGTTTATTTGAAGTCCAATTTAAAAAAATGCTAATAACTCCGTTGAAATTTTTTTAAAAATATGAAATTAATAAATATTATAAAACAATAAATTATTAATAATTTAATTCAATTTTGAACAAAATCGATGCAGTACTTTTGGAGAAAATGGTCAAAAACGCCGAGAACCGTCTAAAGAACGATGTTTTTTGAAAGCACGAGATTCCATTGAAAAAAGTTAAAAAATTTATATGAAACGAAACATTGACTTCTAACATGAAGGTGAATTTTAAAACGTTTCTAAAACGGCCTTTCATGGATGGTTTTCGGGGTTTTTGACGATTTTCTCAAAAAGTATGAATCGATTTCGTTCAAAATTAAATTAAATTGTTAATAATTAACTGTTTTATAATATCTATTAATTTCATATTAAAAATATTTTTTCAACCGAGTTATTAGCGTTTTTCAAATAAACTACTCTTTAAAATGCAAATTTCGTAAAAATAATTATTTGATTTAAAAGATAAATGAAAATAACACACAGGTATGAACTTTCAAAAGATTTAAATAAATATCTAATGTGAAAAAAATTAAAACTTTTTACCATTTCTAGATAGATTCGCTTTCGGAGAAAAGAAATTGAATCTTTTCATACAATTTCTTTTAAACTACAAAATTCTTAATCAAAATACTATTTTTTTATTAATATTAAAAAGTGCATTGTAGAATCGACCAGATTAGATGATAATCGATAAAATAAAATTGATTTCTTTCTGATTTATAATTATTTTGGTCTGAATTTGTCGCCCGATCAGAGACATTTGTTATTGTTATTGTTTCAGCCGTTTTTGAGATATTTCGAAAAATCGAAGCAAAAACACTTTTTTCATGCACGGATTACAATACTTGACCATACCCTGTATTGTAAATTAAAAATAAGATGATCGAATGTTTTAAAATGGGTTACTGTAAACGAAATTCGTTCTATAAGGTTGACTCGGTTTTGTTTTCTTTTTGATTGGATGGATCAGTATACCTTTTAGACTTTTTTAATATATATTTAAGCTTTTAATAATTATCTCGTTTCAAATGGTTGTCATTTCTTTTTCCCAGCCAGGTGAATTAAAGAGTAGTATCCTAAGCCAGGTTGGGCTCTGGTTGGAACGTGGTGCGGAGGGGGCGGAGGCCGCGGGCCCCTTTCTCAACGTGCTTGCTTTGCCGGGGGACACTTCGCTATCGAGCGCCGAACACGCGCATTCGAACCAACTAAACTAACCAACAACTAGGATGGCTCGACGGCTCTTCGCCACTCTCGGCTTCGTTCACTTCATACTATGGTAGATTACATTTATCTATTTTTTTTTATAATATTTACAAACAATTTTGACAATAGGGAAATAGAAAAAAAATATATATTATTTCGACTTTACATATAATACTTTATTACATTTTAACTAACGATTATGAATGGGATATGGACCGAGCTCTTCGCCACTTTCGCTTCATTCTTTAGTAAAATACATTTTCTACTTTTTTTGCAACGAAATTTTCTCTGGAGAGAGACGGACTGGTAGAAATTTTAATTGAAGGTAATGGCCTCACTACCCCTGGGCTGCCTTCCATTACCTTCAATTAACATTTTCTACTTTTTCATAATATTTACAAATAATTTTGACAATAGTGAAATAGAAAAAAATATTATTTCGACTTTACATATTATATTTAATAATTTATTACATTTTAACTAACAATTATGGATCGACGGCTCTTCGTTACTTTCTAGCTTCATACTTTAATAAAATACATTTTCAATTTTTTTTCTTAAGATTTACAAACAATTTTGACAATAGTGAAAAAAATATTTCGACTTTTCATATAATAATTTATTACATTTTAACTAACCATTATTATTGAAGGAGACAATAAAAGAGTGTGTCTTCTGCTGGAATTATAAATTTATTTAGACTATGGTTTCCATTCATACATTAATTCCTGTGAATCAATTGTAATAGAGTGATGAAGACGGCAAAGCCCTCGAAACTATAGTCTCGTTATAAATATAATTTATAATTCCAGCAAAAGACACACTCTTTTATTGCCTCCTTCAATATATATAAAATTCTGCTACCCTCGGCACAAAAACTTTCAATTCATTATTATTATATTATATTATTATTACTATATATTCGCCACACTTCGATCGCTTCATACTTTGAAAAATATTTAAAAATTATTTTGACTATTGTGAAATAGAAAAAAAATACTATTTCGGCTTTACATAATAATTTAAATAATACAAATCTTTTATAAAAAATAAACTGCAACGGATCGTTGCTAAACTTTATCCAAATTCATTTGAAATATTAATATGTTTGTTCCTTTATTATTAATCAGATATCACTTGCAATTTGTAGTTCATATTGAGTTGTTTACCAAAAAAGAATTTAGTCTTTTTGATTTTAAGTCGATTCTTCCACGTTTTCAATAGAGGTTGCCATTAATGGTCAAAACATCAAAAATGGAATGCAATAAGGTTATTCCTCTAGTATTAGATAAAAATCGATCGTTATTTTTGATTTTATGTCGATTCCTCCATGTCTTCAGCAATGGTTACCAATAATAATCGAAACGTCAAAAGCCTAATGTAGAATTGTTATTCCTCAAGTATTAGATGAGAATCGATGTCTATTTTTTATTTTAAGTCGATTCCTCCATGTCTTCAGCAATGGTTACCAATAAAAACCGAAATGTCAAAAATCCAATATAGAATGGTTATTCCTCAAGTATTAGATGAGAATCAATCGTTATTTTTGGTTTAAAGTCGATTTCTCTATGTCTTCAGCAATAGTTTCCAATAAAAACCGAAACGCCAAAAATCCAATATAGAATGGTTATTCCTCAAGTATTAGATGAGAATCGATGGCTATTTTTGATTTTAAGTCGATTCCTCCATGTCTTCAGCAATGGTTTCCAATAAAAACCGAAATGTCAAAAATCCAATATAGAATGATTATTCCTCAAGTACTAGATGAGAATCAATCGCTATTTTTGATTTTAAGTCGATTCCTCTATGTCTTCAGCAATGGTTACCAATAAAAACCGAAACGTCAAAAATCCAATATAGAATGATTATTCCTCAAGTACTAGATGAGAATCAATCGCTATTTTTGGTTTAAAGTCGATTTCTCTATGTCTTCAGCAATGGTTACTAATAAAAACCGAAACGTCAAAAATCCAATATAGAATGGATATTTCTCAAGTATTAGATGAGAATCAATCGCTATTTTTGATTTTAAGTCGATTCCTCCATGTCTTCAGCAATGGTTACTAATAAAAACCGAAACGTCAAAAATCCAATATAGAATGATTATTCCTCAAGTACTAGATGAGAATCAATCGCTATTTTTGGTTTAAAATCGATTTCTCTATGTCTTCAGCAATGGTTACTAATAAAAACCGAAACGTCAAAAATCCAATATAGAATGATTATTCCTCAAGTACTAGATGAGAATCAATCGCTATTTTTGGTTTAAAATCGATTTCTCTATGTCTTCAGCAATGGTTACTAATAAAAACCGAAACGTCAAAAATCCAATATAGAATGATTATTCCTCAAGTACTAGATGAGAATCAATCGCTATTTTTGGTTTAAAATCGATTTCTCTGTCTTCAGCAAAGGTAACGGATAAGAAAACAACGCAGTTGCTATGGTTACTCATAAAAATTCCTCCCAAATTTTTAGCATTTCACAGAGAGAAGCCTATCCATTCTTACTTAAGCAAGGCTAAATGAGCTATATTAAAACTTTCAAATGAATAAATTTTAAAGAATTTAAAAAATTAAAAAAGTACCATCTAACTCTAGAGTAAAGTACTTTAAAATATAATTTTACTAAAAACTTTATTTAACCTTTTTTGTGGTCCCCAAGGTACTTAATTAGGATATTAAATTTCATCAAAATTGGTTAAGTCATTTTCAAGATATTTAGAAAAAACTAAAAAAGTACTGAAATAAAGTACTAATGTTTGTGGGCCGATATGTACCAAAAACTAATCAGCGCTTCATTTTGTTAAACTAATGGTAGGTTTTCAATTTCATTTCAATCAGCGCAAAGGTGTGGAAAAAATCGTGGGCCAAAAAAGCGATAACATACATCCATCCATACATACATACATACATCCGCACGCACTAAATGAAAAAATCGCACTTTTTGGCCTCTCGACGAGACCCCATGTAATTTTTGGCAAAACCGTCACGTGCTAAAATTCAACCTAATTGAATACTACAATTTGTGACTTTATTTGAGTCCATGGGTTCCGTAGTCTTTACCTGAGGACCCTTTGAAGCCACGCTTGCCCCGAGAGCGATTGCAATACTTTACCCATGCTTTGCATTGGATAAAGTAACAACCTTCAAACGTTTATTAAAAAACTCCACAGGTTTTGGGAGAATTTTTCCCTTTATCAATGAAATTTAATTTCAAAAAGAAAAAAATACTTGACCATACCCTGTATGGTAAAGTAAAAACAAAAACAAAATTTGCTTTATGTAGTGAATATAATATTAATAATATAATATAATATTCCCTACATAAGGCAACTTTTTCTTTTTTGAAATTAAATTTCATTGATAAAGGGTATTTTTAAAAATAATCGTTTCAAGATTATTTTTTTACTTTATCCAATGCAAAGCATGGGTAAAGTATTGTAATCGCTCTCGGGGCAAGCGTGGCTTCAAAGGGTCCTCAGGTAAAGACTACGGAACCCATGGATTCAATTAAAGTCACAAATTGTAGTATTCATATAGGTTGAATTTTAACACGTGACGGTTATGTCAAAAATTACATGGGGTCTCGTCGAGAGGCCAAAAAGGGCGATTTTTTCATTTAGTGCGTGCGTATGGATGTATGGATGGATGTATGGATGGATGGATGTTATCGCTTTTTTGGCCCACGATTTTTCCACACCGTTGCACCGATTGAAATGAAATTGAAAACCTACCATTAGTTTAACAAAATGAAGCGCTGATTAGTTTTTGGTACATATCGGCCAACAAACATTAGTACTTTATTTCAGTACTTTTTTAGTTTTTCTAAATATCTTGAAAATGACTTAACCAATTTTGATGAAATTTAATATCCTAATTAAGTACCTTGGGGACCACAAAAAAGGTTAAATAAAGTTTTTAGTAAAATTATATTTTAAAGTACTTTACTCTAGAGTAAGATGGTACTTTTTTAATTTTTTAAATTCTTTAAAATTTATTCATTTGAAAGTTTTAATATAGCTCATTTAGCCTTGCTTAAGTAAGAATGGATAGGCTTCTCTCTGTGAAATGCTAAAAATTTGGGAGGAATTTTTATGAGTAACCATAGCAACTGCGTTGTTTTCTAATCCGTTACCTTTGCTGAAGACAGAGAAATCGATTTTAAACCAAAAATAGCGATTGATTCTTATCTAGTTCTTGAGGAATAATCATTCTATATTGGATTTTTGACGTTTCGGTTTTTATTAGTAACCATTGCTGAAGACATAGAGAAATCGAATTTAAACCAAAAATAGCGATTGATTCTCATCTAGTACTTGAGGAATAATCATTCTATATTGGATTTTTGACGTTTCGGTTTTTATTAGTAACCATTGCTGAAGACATAGAGAAATCGACTTTAAACCAAAAATAGCGATTGATTCTCATCTAGTACTTGAGGAATAATCATTCTATATTGGATTTTTGACGTTTCGGTTTTTATTAGTAACCATTGCTGAAGACATAGAGAAATCGACTTTAAACCAAAAATAGCGATTGATTCTCATCTAGTACTTGAGGAATAATCATTCTATATTGGATTTTTGACGTTTCGGTTTTTATTAGTAACCATTGCTGAAGACATGGAGGAATCGACTTAAAATAAAAAATAGCGATTGATTCTCATCTAATACTTGAGAAATATCCATTCTATATTGGATTTTTGACGTTTCGGTTTTATTAGTAACCATTCCTGAAGACATAGAGAAATCAACTTTAAACCAAAAATAGCGATTGATTCTCATCTAGTACTTGAGGAATAATCATTCTATATTGGATTTTTGACGTTTCGGTTTTATTGGTAACCATTGCTGAAGACATAGAGGAATCGACTTAAAATCAAAAATAGCGATTGATTCTCATCTAATACTTGAGGAATAACAATTCTACATTAGGTTTTTGACGTTTCGATTATTATTGGTAACCATTGCTGAAGACATGGAGCAATCGACTTAAAATCAAAAATAACGATCGATTCTTATCTAATACTAGAGGAATAACCTTATTGAATTCCATTTTTGATGTTTTGACTATTAATGGAAACCTCTACTGAAAATGTAGAAGAATCGACTTAAAATCAAAAAGACTAAATTCTTTTTTGGTAAACAACTCAAGCTTGAGTTGTTTGCCATAAAAGAATTTAGTCTTTTTGATTTTAAGTCGATTCTTCTACATTTTCAGTAGAGGTTTCCATTAATAGTCAAAACATCAAAAATGGAATTCAATAAGGTTATTCCTCTAGTATTAGATAAGAATCGATCGTTATTTTTGATTTTAAGTCGTTTCCTCCATGTCTTCAGCAATGGTTACCAATAATAATCGAAACGTCAAAAACCTAATGTAGAATTGTTATTCCTCAAGTATTAGATGAGAATCAATCGCTATTTTTGATTTTAAGTCGATTCTCTATGTCCTCAGCAATGGTTACCAATAAAAACCGAAACGTCAAAAATCAATGTAGAATGGTTATTCCTCGACTCTTAAATGAGAATTATTTTTGAATTAATGTCAATATGAACTACAAATTGCAAGTGATATCTGATTAATAATAAAGGAACAAACATATTAATATTTCAAATGAATTTGGATAAAGTTTAGCAACGATCCGTTGCAGTTTATTTTTATAAAAGATTTGTATTTATTTATATTAAAAAATGTTATTTTCAATATAATTAACCACTAACGTTTATGGATTCGGGGCTCTTCGCCACTCTCACTTTCATCACTTCATACTTTGGTATATTACATTTTTCTATTTTTTTTATTTTATCATATTATTTACAAACAATTTCGCAAATAGTGAAATAAAAAAAATACTATTTCAATTTTATATATATAATATTGTATTTCAATTAAACTAACGATATGGATCGACGGCTCTTCGCCACTCCCGCTTAAATCACTTCATACTTTGGTAAAATACATTTTCTATTTGTTTATTTTTTCACAATTTTGACAATAGTGAAAGAGAAAAAAATAGTATTTCGACTTCACATATAATAATTTATTAATTTTAACTAAATTAATTTTAAATGATTTAAAAATTAATACAATTTAACTATAATTATTTAATAATAGTTGGTTAAATAAATGCTAGGTAAGTTTAACTTAACTCAATATATTTCAGGATATGAACCCATCTTTAGGAGATACGAGAGAAAACTGAATACAGTCTAGTAAAATGTATACAAATTTATTCAATATTCTTTTGTATCGTCTAAAGATGGGCTCATACAAATCAACAAAAATCGAAATATATTAGGTAAACCTTCAATTATATTTTGTTTGTGAAACGCGCCTCGCATTTATTTAATCAACTATTATTAAATAATGTTTTACCTAGAATCTACTTACTTATATCATGTTCTCTAACAATTATTATAATTATTATTAATATTCTTTAGTAGATGCTGTAAAACATTTTTGCTTTCATGAAAAAAGTGTTTTTTTCCTTCTTTTTATCTCAAAAACGGTTGTAACTATTTTGATTAAAAAAATTGAGCGAGACCATGGCATTTCGGTCTACAAAAAAGCCCTAATAAGTGAACATCGAAAAAATTATGTTTTTCGAGATAATAATTGTTTTGTCAAAATGTCTGTTAGTCTGTGCGTTACCATTTTTTGTGGACGAGCTAGCTCAAAAACTAGTGTGAATATCGAAACCAAATTTCACACGTAGTTTTGGTCCATTGAGATTAAGAGCTGATTAGATTTTAGTGCACAAAATTAAGGGGAGTGGAAGGGGGGGGGGGTTTAAAAATTAAAAATCTAGGCCATTTGAGCAAACTCAACCAAATTTTGTATACATAATCAGTGGGCTCCCAGAAGTCTAAAAATGGAAAAACTAACCCCCCTCCCATACATGATTATAAATAATTTGATTAAATTTTAAATATAAGTGAGGGCCCAGGTTGTATGGTAAAGTCAAGTGGATGGCCACATCAGAACACGTCAGCTTATTTATTATTAACATGGTTCCTCAATTTGGACTAGAAATAAACAAGCAAAATTATAAGATATTTTAAATCACCTAGATCTACTATACTAGTATTTTATTCATTAATTTAGATTTATTTTTATGAATGAAATGTGTGTTTAGGTAGAATTTTGTAACCGATTTTTGATCCACTTACATTAATTTTATTGTCTGTATTATTATTAAATGGAATCTTTTTAAGAAATTCTCATTGAAAAATACACATGATTTCTTAAGCCGAAACAATTCCCAAAGCTTAGGCTTACCAAAATTCATTTTTGTACATACTTATTTTAAAATTATATTTTTCTTTATTTAATCTTTGGTCTTTTAGAAATTAGATGAAGAGTAATACATTATTTTACATTTATTATTTAAAAGTGAAATTTACTTTTTATTATGATTTTTAATATATCAATCAGTTAAAAATTGTATTTCGGAAAATCGGTTGCGTACTGTATATCAGGATTTAACTTTTAATACTAGGTTCGCTCAATAACCAAATTCTGTTAGGCAGTTTCATTATTATTTAGAAAAATAACCACTAATTTATTTCATGTCATTTTTTATTCATTATTAAAAAAATTATCCATGATTATGTTGTTCTTTCCTTAAATTTTACTCATAACGTCCATAGGTTCAGTATAAAAACCAAGCGGAAGCCTAAGTCTGTCAGTTTGTCAGTTTTCAGCATCGTAGCTCGTATAAGATATAGACTTTAAATTTACAATTATTAATGTATTATGTATGTATTTGTATATTAAAAATCGTATATTTATAGAATTATTAAAATATATGAGTATAGCGTTCTTAGGTATTTGGACAATAACAAAACTATGATTTTTACTAAGGCAACGAATGAAACTTAATTTCTTAAAAATAATATTCAGCTTTATTACATTGCGTCTTTCTAGGTTGATTGCATTAGAAAAATTATAAATTTACTATTAGTCATATTATTTTTTCTTTTGTTTATATTTTTAATTTATTTTTATTAATTAATTACACAAAAATTATCATAATTGATATAGATATACTTTACTTTAGCCAAAGATTAGATTAATTAATCACACAATAGAATTTGTTTAAAATAATGACGAAATATTTGCAAATTGAAAAAAAATTACGCATTTTTTGTAATATTTTTTTTTTATAATAAGCAAAAGTGTTTAAAACATTCTGGGATAATTAAATTATCTTATATCTAAAAGTAATAAATCTTAGAATAGGTCTTGTATTTGATGTTAATAAATTTATATTTACCTATAAAACATTACATTTTTGAAGATTAAAGTTTCGAAGGCTTTGCCTGCATCTTCAACCTAATATAAATATTTCCCAGAAATATTCAATTGAACGAAGATGGACTTTTTTCCTACCTCATGAATTCAATAAAATTTTGAATTTAAAAATTGCTATCGAATGTTCGTTTGAAAAATGTATAATGAAAATGTAAGCAAAGCTAATAAAAAATTAATAAAATATTTAAATATATGTAATTTTTATATATGTATACTTTTAAAATCAACCAGAAGACACACTCTTTGATATATGCCTTATAAAAATTAAAAAAATCTGCTACTATATTTATATAAATTTAATTTAATGAATTCTATATCTATAGTAAATGAATTTAGAAAATTTTTTTCTTGATTAACAATCGCTGATGCATTGACCAAATGGGCTCAAGCTCTCGAGGTCAATATCTAAAAAATTGGTTTCAAACAAATGGAAAAGATTTCCAGAATATATTTAACACAACTAATCATTCTAGCTAGTACTCTTTATGACTTCAATATCGATTAAGTGTGAATAATTATTCATAGAATTTTAGCTCTTAAAAATCTTTACTAATATTTTAATATTAATTCTATTGGTATTCTCTCTTAAATGAGGTTGTAATGCTATAACTTGATTAAAATATTGTTCTAAATTATCACTTTCACATCTTATAAACGAACTATTTAATTATGAATTGTTCCCTAGCGTAGAAGATATTAAACTGAAATAACAGTAATACTTGATCAATAGATTTCTAAAGACCTAAATCAATAAATAAATGTAGTTTTTGTAAGTATTATCTTCATCTTCAGACATAATAAATACAAATTCGGTACATGAATAAAATTAATAAGTAATAAATCAGAGTGAGTCTTCTCTTTGGTGTATTCAAATTTATAAAAAATATGTAGGTATATATGTAAAAATTTTATTAACTTGGGACTGATTTGGAAGACTTTGCCTTCATCGTCAGTCTAAGGCAAAGTCTTCCAAATTATAGTCTCAAGTTAATAAAATTTCAAGCCAGGAATTTCCTCTCTGAAATCATTTCAATTTCTGAAAAAAAAATCGCTAAATAATATGAAATATTAATTTATTAGACTGACATTGAAGGCAAAGTCTTCCAAATTATAGTCTCAAATTAATAAAATATTTATGTATATATTTTTTATTTGAATATTTACTTATTAACATCAAGCAGAAGAAGCACTCTTTGATTTATTCCTTATTTACAAACCCGCTATTCTCGGAAAAATGTCTTTTATTAACACGAAGAAATTTTATTTTGGAGCATTCAAAATCCAGGTCTAAAATACAAATTTTCAGTCAAAACGTTTCATATTAGAAAAGAAACAAATTTTTCACGTTTCAATATTAATTGAGTTCAATTTATATTTGATTGGACTATATTATTAATATTATTATTAAAACCCTTCTCATAATCTAAACTCAAAATTTTTGATCAATGTTGACTAAAGTCGCAAATTTAAATATAATAATAGAACTACAAAACAATGATTTATCTTGCATAATACTGTAATAAGTAGGTTATGGTTATATTATTAATATGCATTTATTCTTCATTATAAATGTATGCTACCGTAAGCAAAATTCACATCAACGAAATTAAAAGTTATTACTACTATACTGATACTATAGCTGATATCTGCAAAATATTTTCGATCAAATTCATATCTTATCGCAAACCCTATATCGTATATAATACTTTATATAGAATTATTATATGGTAAGAGTTTAATTATTATACCGCCCTTCACTTACCACCACCCCAAAAAATTAAAAAATTAAGTGGCTCAAAAATTAACCTTACAAGATAACTGAAAAATTATTTATGCCACTACTGTGATA
The DNA here is from genome assembly GCA_024734495.1 of Forficula auricularia. Taxonomy (NCBI): domain Eukaryota; kingdom Metazoa; phylum Arthropoda; class Insecta; order Dermaptera; family Forficulidae; genus Forficula; species Forficula auricularia. The sequence continues at coordinate 43,157,370 of JALMQS010000099.1, read as the reverse complement.
TCCAAGTTTTATAAATTAAAAATTACCTTCAAATTACGAGTTGAAATAACTTCATTCAGGAAATTCATAACTAAAATCTGCTATTGGATATCTAAGTATAATAGACTAAGACAGACTTCGAATCTATGTATGTAGTATATAGTCTCAAATTAATAAAATATTTAAGTATACATATATATTTTATTTGAATATTTACTTATTTACATCAGGCAGAAGACGCTCTTTTTGATTATCTCCCATATACAAATTTGCTACTCTCGGAAAAGCTCTTTTATCAATACGAAACAAATTTTATTAAATCAATTATTGAGGTTCCAGTTTGAGAGGTGATTATTTTGGACTAAGGTTTAAAAATATTGAAGATACGACCAGGTCTTTTTTAAAATTTTGTAGCACACAAAATAATCTCGCTTCGAAAGAATGCCCACCCTAAAATACTTTTCTGAATTTTCACATATTTAAAAAAATACAAATTAAAAGATCAAATAATTATTTAATAGGATTATAAAGGTTAAAAATCTAGAATTTACGAATATAAATATTTGATCAAAATAGAAAATTTTGGATCTATTACCATGCTAACTAGCCATTCAACTGAGGGGTGAACCGCGATTGGAATTAGGTCTACACGTCTTTGGAATTATGTCGAATTATTTTGGAATTCATTAGATAATGCCCCTACATCTGCTGACCCTTCTACTTAGAAATGAAAGTGGAACTGGAAGTAGGTGTACACGGTATTAGGTGTCAGTTCACTCCTTGCAATCAACTAACCTGGGATATTTTTTTTTTTTTTTTGGCTTTTCGGCCTTTCTAGCCATAAGCCATTTACGATACTAATTATTTTATTTGAATTTGTCTCTACCTCGGGGGTCAGATTTTAGCCGGATGCCTCGAGTCGGATTCGAACTGGGTCCTCTTGGTTAGCTGGCTGACATGCTACCGCCTAGACTACCAGACCCCCCAACCTGGGATATAATTTGGAATTTTCCAATCCCAAAAATTTTAGATAGAAAACAAAATTTAGAAAAATATTAATTTTAGAAATGATTGAAATTTTAAACAACGAAAATTCCATTTCAAAAAAAAATATTTTTCCAGGGATAAAAAGAAAATTTCTTCCGGAACTTTTGAAAATTTAATTAATGTTTTGTGGTTCTGTTTTTTTAAAAAATCATTGTATTCATTTAGTAATTAGTTAAAGTTATTTAGTTTAGTCTAGTATATTTGTATTTTATAAAATCATTTTTTAGATTTCCTAAGACCACCACCTCATCCTAATGAATCCATTTCCTTAAAAAATCTTTAATTACCTAATTTATAATAGAAGATCGAGAATGAATATCCAAATAAACGATATGCAAATTATCTAAGCATTTGATGACATGAATAGATTTGTTTTGCCAATTAAGAATCATTGTTTAAGTCAATTTGCATCTCTGTTCGCGATACGATAATAATTTAAAATGCTTTTAGAGTTGATTACTTACATATTTTATCTTACAATCAATTTTAAAAATAAAATAAAATAACATTACTTGAAAAATGATTTTTATGAATCTACATTCCCTAAAAAAGGGAAAATTTTGAGGCCCGGCTACGTCGCAGTAAATGCTTTTTACCACTAACCAAATAGGAGCATTCGGGATGGCCAATCAGATGACAGGCACATTCAGTGGCTGTAATCTGATTGGCCATCCCAGTGCTCCATTTACCATCTACCTTGGTTAGTGGTAAAAGCATTTACTTTGCGACATACAATCGGGCTTAGTAACCTTCAGTTTACCACTGTAACCTTCAATGCATTGTAAAACATATTGTGTAATTTCTAGGCGCGTAGATAGATAAAATTTTCCCTTTGAATTAAACTCTTTTGCAATTTTGAGGAAAATTCTTATTGATCTCTATTTCTCTAGGGACAATATTTTCTCTAAATGTAGCAAAATCTGCATTAAGGAAACATGACTTTCTATTGAGATATAGAGGCTATTTGTATTGAACAAATTCAACTCGAACTTGAGAGAACTTGAGAGACTTCCAAGCAGTGGCGTAGCTTGTCCTAAAAGGGCTCTGTATCAAAATTTGTCCGGGGGCCCTTCTATTCGATGTGGATGACATTTTACAAATATTTGCTTACACACGTCGGGCCCCTCTAACCCAGGGGCCCCGCGATCATTGATACGGCCAATACGGCGGTAGCTACGCCCTTGCCTCAAAGCTTTAGGTGTTCGATCTAGGGGTGGGAGGTGGAAAACAGGGTGGCAAATTAGAGGGGTGGCAAAATTTGTAGAAAACTAAAAAAAAAGAGTAGATAAAACATATTTGAATTTGCTATTAATATTAAATATAATCAACTGGTGTGTTCACCACACGACTTACACATTTTAATTTATTTGAAATCATCGCGACCCTACTAATTTACTTACACCCCCTTCTTTTATTTCGCTTTTTGAGAAAATCAGAAAAAAACGAAAAATCATTCATATAAATGTCCATTTCCGGTTTTCCGATTTCACCCAAAAGCTTGCTGTACTCCTTCTAGCCCATATCGAGCTTAAGTTTCGAATTTCTTAGCTCTGAGACTTATGGTTGCGAAACGCAGGGGGGGTACATACGTACATACGTATGCACTGACCAATGGATTTTTGCCTCCTTTTTGGCCTCTGGGGACCACAATATCCGGTTTTATGTCCCAAATCCGGTTTCCAACTATTAAGGGCATCGATTCCTTCCACCTAGAAGTTACAAAATGAAATTAACTTTTTTCATCTCTGAGATACAAGCTCTTAAAGAGTCAGGACCCAGACAGGGCATCGCAATACTTCCCCATTATATTCTATGAATATAAATGTGAAAGTAAACATGTATATATGGAGGGTAGCAAAAATTAATTTTTCCCTGAGCGGCGAAACCTACAAGCCCTACAAGCATTCTCTTGATATTCTGGATAAAATTAAGTATAAGCTTTTTAAGATTTTATCATATCGATTCTTTATTGTATATGGTATTTATCATAAAAAATTTCTCACATAAAGAAAGATAAATTTGATTGATTCAGTGGCTTTTGAAACTGCTAGTTGTGATGTCACTATTGTACACAATAGGCCGAGCGATTCTTATAAAAATATTTTGATTACACGAATAAAAAAAATTATAATCAATTTGATGAAGGCAGTCCAAGGTGGTTGTAAAAAATAAGACTATATCAGTTTTATTATTTTACTTTTATTTGATAACCGACGTTTCGGAGATTTACTCTTCCTTCTTCAGGGTAACGAAAAGTCAATGAAAGTTCATTACCCTGAAGAAGGAGAGAGTAAATCTCCGAAACGTCAGTTATCGAATAAATGTAAAATAATACAACTGATATAGTCTTATTTTTTACAACCACCTTGACTGCCTTCATCAACATCCAATTGTATATTTATACCAGTCCGTCTCCTAAAGAAAAACTCTATCAAAAATTATAATTATAAAGTTAAAATTTTAATAAAAATATCGGCCAAATGAGAGTGCAAGTAACGTATAAATATCAACCTGTAGATTATTTAATGTCATCCAAACTAATTATATTATAGCAACCAAAATGATTTTCATCAAAATTATCTCACTAAACTATACTTTGATTAAATTTACAGATTTTTAAATTAAAAGTTTCAAAATTACAGGGGCGACTTTCCAGATCGATTGTGAGGTCAAAAAAATTTATAAGATATGTTTATTAATATTTAATATTTATGAATGGACCATTTTTGTTAAAACTTTGTTTTGACTTATTTTAAAATTACCACATGTCCGTAATTTTTTTTTTTTGAGCGAAAAACATTTTTTAATATATGATTATTTATATCAAGCAGAAGAAACACACTCTAATTTATTACTTGTAAAATGATGTTTACCCTAGTAATTATAGATATAATTATTATGTAATAGCCATCTATCTCTCTGGGTACCTTCATTTAGAAATGATTTATTTTATAGTTCAAGTGTAATCGCTATTGCATTTCATTATCAACTTATTGCCTGAATTAAAAAGTAATCGTAATCTTCTTCTACTATCTCCTGAACCATTGATCTATTCAATGAGTAAATTATAATGAAATAAAAAGAGATATTAAAAATTAAACAAATTAATTTTCTCTCACTCGTATATTTCATTCATATCAATTTATATTTACCAAGAATGCATGAAGGAACAATAACTAAGTCAAGTAAGGGCTATTGCATCGTAGAAAAAAGATGGTGAATAAACGGAATCCTAAAAATGGGTATATAGTAAGTCTAAGGTATTTGGGAAGCCGAGTCTTGAAGTACTGTAGATATTAAGAAAGATATAAGCAAGAAATTACATACATATAAATAAAATGACGATTGTGTTCAATTTGTTATTAATTTGACCGTGAAATGGTGTTAAATATTTGGATTAGCTTATATTAATTTATAATTTCAGACTTTGTATTTTTAAAAACATACCTAATGTTTAATTGAAAAAAATTTAAATACATATAATATTTATTCATAGAACTTTTAAGGTTCTAGTAAAATTCAAATAAAATTACGTGACTCATCTAAACGCAATATTATTTTGCTTAAGGTAGTTCTTTCACAAATGCAAAAATTCAAGAAGTCTTCGAAACTTGGAATATAAGTCATTAAAAGCATAATAAACACACTGTTAAAATTTTAAGACGATTTACCACACCAAACATAATACAAATAATTGCAAATTAAAAATGAAATTTTTTACATAGGGTAGATAGGGAAAGGGTGGGAAATTGATCATTATTTTATTTTGTTTCATTGAAGGACTTTCACCATCTTGATGAAAACCTAATATTTGTTAGAATAATATATTCGGAGTAACTTAAAAAAAAAATTGAAATTATTTACCACGTAGTTTTGATGAAAAAAATAAAAAACAACAACATATTTTGGCAATTATTTTTAGTGGAGGGATAAAATATCAATAGCTTGGAAACGATCCATTCATAAAGAGAATGTAGTAGTGTAAAAAGTACAGTCAGGTTAAAAAACATAACCTAAAATTTCAACACCATTCATATTTATAGAGTGGTTACGAGGCTAAAAGTTTTTGTGTGGATTGTCGCGAAAGAACCTCCTTAAAATGTAAGGGTGAGAATAAATTTGTGTTTTGTAATACAAATTATTTATTTAAGACAATTCAATAATAATAAGAAATAAATACATTTATTTTATAAAAACAATAAAATTTTAATATAATTAAATATCAAACGTTTCGGGAAAAGAGCCTTAATTAATGAAATTTTTTTGGAAAATATTCACAATGCTACTATTTTTCTTAGAGATAAGAATTACCTCAAAACACTAATAATAATATTTACCGAAAAAAATTATCAAAATTCAGATTATTTTTAACAAGTGGTTTGATAAATAATTGTTAACAATCTTCATATAAAAATATTATTTAATTATTATTATTATTATTATTATTTTAATTTCCAAAAAATAAATGGTTTTCTTAGAACTTAAAATATCTATGAGGGAAATCATCTCAAAAATGACCATTTCATCGCCGTTGACAAGGGAATCGATATATAAATTCATGGTTAGATTTTCGCTATATTCGATATGCATTTTCGCATAGATATATTATACATTGGAAAAGTTGTTCCATCACCGGCACTTCTAATCCTAAAGCTTCCTCATTTGTATCATTTGTGTCCTTTTTCGTTCCTTAAATTGATATTGGGTATGAATAGCATAAGATTAAAACTTGAGATAAAATCAAAAACTATAGTATAATAAATTATTCATCCTCATTTAAAGAGAAATATTTACTTCGATATAAGGAAAGTATTTAGAGATACTATTTACTATTCAGATGAAATCTATCTATGGATCTGGGTCTTGGATTCGAGAAATATGTTAGCAAGAAGAAAATTCCACTTGCTAGAATGTAGGAGTAGATTCGAATGAATTCGTTTTGATTTTGGCCCCGAATAGGTACCAAGGCTTAATATAAATGTATACGTTTAGTTGGAGTACGGAGAGATTAAGTTGTTTAAAAGAAATCTGTCCAAAAACATAAATGTGAAAAAGGGGCCGAGTTCGGTACAAACGGTTTCGGCGACAAAAGAATTGAGATCTAAACGGTACCAAGTTTCATAGCAGTTGCTTAAATCATAGCTAATAGGAATATACAACGTTCTTCAATTGATTTAAAAGAAAATTTGTTACGTTCTTTGATATTAAATTTATAACTTGGCAAGTTATAATAGTCAATAACTTACGCTTAACGTGATGATATTTAATACAAGCTTAAAATTTAGCTTTGCTAGTTGTTCTATTTTATAGTACAAACAATTTAGTTGGATGTAAAACTTGCCAAGTTATAAATTTAATATCAAAGAACGTAACAAATTTTCTTTTAAATCAATTGAAGAACGTTGTACATTTCTATAGCTATGATTTAAGCAACTGCTATGGAACTTGGTACCCGTTTAGATCTCAACTCTTTTGTCGGCGAAGCCGTTTGTACCGAACTTGGCCCTTTTTTCACATTCATGTTTTTGGACAGATATAATTAATTTTTGAAAAGTTTTATCCTTTAATTAATCTAAATAATTATTACATTTAAACATTTATATTAATAATTATTAAATATTTCTCATAAAATATCTGTTAAAAACCCGGTCGGATTTTCATAAATTTCACCCCTTCATTTCGGGCCCCGAAGAAGGGAAAGTTTCGGTTTTTCAATTTTCTCCTTTATTAATGTCCCAAATTTCAGCATTCTATCTTGATTGTATTTTCACTATATTATGTTAATTAAGCCTTCTAGGATAACTTTAGGTTTTTGATATGTAAGTCAGTGAGTCAGTCAGTGTTAAAAATGTCACTTTTCAGAGCTTAATAACTCAAGAACTATAATAGATTTTTTCATGAAATTTGGGATTCTAAGTGTTCTAGTGGGGCTTATTAGTCATGCAAAAGTTTGTAGGTCCAATAATTTTTGAGTAATGGGGGGGGGGGGTCGAAAGTAGCTCGAAATGGTTCGTGTAAATATACACATGTCCGGTGCGTCACCCGTTTTTCCAAACTTGGCTGATAGATTAGAAAAATTGAATTTGTGACTTAAATATATATTCATTAATAATAATGTTGGGGTTTCCTGAGAGGTATGATTTCAAGACTAAATTATGAGGAAAGTTGAATACTTATTCAAGACTCGGTACGCTGACCAAAATATTAGGTATTTGGCATTTTTTTAGCGAATGATATAATATATAATTTTTTATTGTGGTTTATTTTATTGTTGAGTTTGGCACTCAGGCAGTTTAATTGAAAAAAAGCTGAAGAAGCATTGATTGATTTATTTGTTATTGACTTAATTGAAAGAAGCTATTAATTCGGTAGGTTAATTGATTTTTGCTGGCTGGCCAAATGGGCTTTTTCTCCCAAGGCCAATATTTTTTCCTCCTTTTATTTTTTTATATATAAAAATAATTCTATCAAATGTGATGGTGTAAGGGAAAAGGGCTCTTTTTTTCACTTACCAGTTTTTTCAGGAATGGCAAAAATGTGAGTTAAATGTGGGTATAATTTTTGATTACATATTTGAATTCGGCAGCAATTTGGAATAGAAGAATAGCGAGGTTAAAAATTAAAGAAAAGCTCTATTTTTGTCTGCTTAAAAATTATCAAAATTTAATCGGCTATAACTCATAACTACGTTTTGTACTTTTAAATAAAGAAACATTCATAACTGAGTCAATTTTTGAAATTTTTGGGCGGGACAAAAATCGTTATGTTCAGTTGTTTCTCTAGAAACAGGAGATTCTATTAGCTCGATTTTGACTAGCTGAAGACAAGGGCCCTTTTCCCTGACACTATCACAAATTATATCAAAGATAAAGTAAGTAAAATACTATAGTAATAAATGCTCTTCTTTGATTATATGGAAACATTATCTTCAATTTAAGGAAATTATTTAGAGATACTGCTTACGATTCAGTAAAAATCTATGTAGATCTGAATTATGATGTATTGACGATTTTAGGTATCGAGAGAGATGGACGCAGGAAGAGAATTCCACACACTATCTTATCTGGTTCCTTTAAAGACTTCTGATTATTAAAATTAGTTTTCTTTACTTAATATCGATTATGAAAAAGATAAAAAAAGTAATAGAAACAGAGATAAATAAAAAAATAAGCTCCTCTTTTTCAAAGTCGGTTAAAAAGAATAGAATTCGATGTATTGCAAATAATATTTATAAAAGAATTCAGCAATTTAGAATAACTCGTGTGAAAATTCAAGGATATCTTGTTTTTCAAAACTATTTGGGGAATTGGCCCATTAAATTAATTTTTCTTTATTCGCACATTAACAAGCCGGAATCTTATATATGACTTCTTTTTTTAGATCTGGTGTCTGTTTTTTTACCAGATCGCCCTTCTATATATTTTTTTTTTTTTTGTTGAATATTTGGTCCTATAAACTTATAAATATTATATATAATCTTATAAACTAAATAAATATATTACTCGGCAAAGTACATATTGAGTTAACTCAATTTTTTTATACTAGAAATACCTGAAATCATAATTTTGTCTGTGTGTCTGGATTCCGATACACTCGATAAATCCAGAAAGGGTACGAGAAATAGTACAAAGTTCGTTCTTGTGCCTAAATGTTTGTATTTTTAAAATAAAGAATCCATTCGATTTCGGTTTTTCTAGCTTCGAAACTTTCTGTTCAAAAATGCAGAAAATCAGAAAAAAATGGAATTGTCCTTTGAAAAGCTATTAAACGGTTGTAATTGATGAACTGGCATTATGATTGTCTTAATAAACTCCAACCAATTTAAATTTTTTTAGTTCAAACCTTTCTCTAGCAAAAAATTGCCAAATCACTGAAATTTGCAGAGAGTATGATGAATCTTAAAAATTTTCACTTTTTCTTCCGAGTTTAATTGAATTTTTTTTTTTATTTGCAATCTACTCTTCTTATCTATGTTTTAAATCCTGATGAAGTATCAATGTAACAGGCAAAACGACCTTTAATAAAAATATAAAAGCTTATTCTTACGAAACAATATCTTTTAACTTATAAACTAAAATAGTCTTATTAACAACATAAGACATAAATATTCATTTGATGATTTTATTATTTAATCTTTAATTGCCTATCCAGAATGAATTAACAAATGTAAATCATTCTCAAAGATGTACATTAATATGTAATTAAATAATTATATCATTCATCTTAAGAATAAATTAATTTTTGAGAATTTGTAATAATTTTATGAATTAAAAAGGATTTTTCCTACCTAGCATAGTAATATGCATATAAAAAAATTCTCTTTTGCTTGATGCAAATGTTAATGATATATTGACAGCTTTTGCCTATACCTTTTAGAGCGTACAACTTGAGTTTCTAACGAATCGGTCAAATTGGAAAAGTGCCGGACTACTTCATTCGCCAATACGTATATCCCCATGACTTCAAGGAACTGGAACTCTCTCCCAGCCTCCATCTTTCCCAGCACTTATAATCTTCAAACCTTCAAAACCCGTATGCATAAACTTCTACGTCTCCACCCTCTCACTTAATCAACTTTCCCTTCTCTTCGGTAATGCAAGGGTCTTTCGAGATCCATAGGGGCTGCATCTTTACTGGTGCACCCCTTCTTGCATTCGATTGCATTAAAAAAAAAGAAGAATTCTCTCTCTTATGCCTTTTCAATCAATTCCACTGAGACAGGGATGCAAACAACACCACTTGCCTTAAAAAAATATTTTCCAAATTTTTTTAAATAAAAATTAAAAGCATACACATATGAAATTTAATTATACCATGTGATCAATTTTACGAGGCTATTTATTACAAGCAGACGAACATTAAATTATTTAGGTTATAGGCAACTACAGAATCAATGAAATGGCCGAATTTCTATTCCAAAATGCATTTTGGACCATTTATGGTCTTATTTTTTAAAGAAATTTATTATATTTTATAATTATCAGACCTATATTATATAGTCCTAAGCCTGGCTTAACGCAAAAACTCATTCATCCGAATTATCCATGCCTCTCTTTCACTTTTTTAAAAATTCCACTGCCTTCTTTATTTGGGAAATTAAATTTTATTCAAGATAAAAAATATGGTGCGTCTTGTAGAAAACAAGCAAAAATTTTACAATATTTTGGAATTTATTAAAAAAATTTATTTTCTTAATTTACGATTTATGAATTAAATTCTGATCATTTTTTTTATCTTTTTGAGATTTCTCCTTGAATTTATGATTTTTAATAGAATTATTCAGGTATCTATTTCATGATAGTTGAGAGTTGTAATTAATTATAATTGCGTGTCCGTGAATAAGTATTATTCCCATGCAATGATAAATAAAAAACATTCCCATGTAAACTACTCGGATAATTTAGTAATAGTTTTTTTTATTTAATATAATCTCAACTTTTTTACAAAATACCTATACTATCCAGTTTTTTCCTTATCAAAATAATACTTTCACTTTAATACTCTACATTAATTAATAAGTAGGTACATCGTTTTTTATGTATTTTAATAGTGATTTGCTATATGATATATTTTGTTATCTCATTCTTAATGAAGACATATAATTTGTATACAAATCATTGAATCATTATCATAGCGATAGTGAGGTGAAAATTCATTTTCTCTAACAACTGGATAACAATAAATAACACAAAATAGATTTGCAAATATTTATTTATTTAATGTTAATCTTCTTTTAATATGATATCGATTCAAGCAACACAATTATTTTCTTTTACCTGCTCTCAGATGTTTTTCCCCGGTGAGATGGATTTTTTTTTAAATCAGAATTTTTTAAAAAATAATGTAGATTTATTAACATAAAAGTATTGGAATAAAAGTTATTTTAAATAAATTTCTAAATTATATTTTACTTTAATTTTCTGTAGATTTAAATTAATAAATAATGCCAATTAGAGCAGAGATTCTCAAAAGGCCTGTAGAAAAATTGACCGGACCACGAACAGATGATAAAAAATGCTAAATAAAAATAGTATTTGTGGCCGTCTTTAACTAAAACATTAAATTGGAAATCGAAATGTAATAAAAAGAACCAGTCGTATGTGATTTTTTGAAATAAATAATAAAAAATATCAATAATGATTATAATTTATTTTTATTTAATCAACTTCACAAACATTACCGGTTCATTGTAAAATAATTTTTACTTTACCATACAGGGTAAGGTCAAGTATTGTAATCGTGCAGGAAAAAGTGGTTTTTTTGCTTCTTTTTTTTCGAAATATCTCAAAATTGGCTGAAACTATTTTGATTAAAAAAAATTGGGCGAAACCATGGCATTTCGATCTACAAAAAAGCTCTAATAAGTGAACATCGAAAAAATTATATTTTTTGATATAATAACTGTTTTGTCAAAATGTCTGTTAGTCTGTTATTCTGTGCGTTACCAAATTTTGTGGACGATCTAGCTCAAAAACTAGTGTGAATATAAAAACCAAATATCACATGTAGTTTTGGTGCATTGAGATTAAGAGCTGATTAGATTTTGGTGCATATCGACCCAAAATTAAGAGGGGGGGGGGTTAAAATTTAAAATTATAATATTTTTCAACTAAAAAGACAAGAAAAATGAAATATACTATAAAATGAACCTATAATAACGAAAATTTTTCTTCCTCCAAAATTAGGTGGGGGGGGGGGGGGGGGGTCAAAAATGAAAATCTAGACCCTTGGACCAAACTCAACCAGAAGTGTATGGTAAAGTCAAGTGGATGGCCACATCAGAACGTCTCAATTTATTATTTATATGGCTCTACGGCAAAGAAAAAGTTCAGAAATGTTGAACTATGTAGATGATTTTGGGCTCTAGTTAGTTAGTAGTTATTTAGTTAGTTAACATATCCAAACACTGAAAAATATTTAAAAATGAATTCACGTTTCAGAGATTTCTAAACACGAATAAGGAAATACAAACAAATTAATAAATAAAGATTAAAAATGTGGTGGTAACCAATCCAAGAATTTGCTAGCCTTTCTGCAAATTTTAGTGATTTTTTTCTCAACCTCGAGCTAGAAAGTTGAGACTTGACACAAAGATGTAGTTATTTTTATATAAGTTAAAAACTTATGTGCGAATTTCCGCTCATTAGCTACAAACCTTCAGTAGCTCATCTTCTATAACAATTGAATTTTGTTCTCATTGTCTACATTTTCAATCCAGAAGTTATCAAACTAGAATTCTCAAAAATAATCATTTTTTCATTTTCCAAATACAATAATTTTGGCATCTTAACGAGTTTTCTATGACTTTCATGTTCTTGTCGTAATCCGACACACACAACCACACAGACAGAAAAAATATGCTTAATATTTTCAAATTTCAGTCATTATACACTGAATAAGCATATAAAAGTGAAAATTTTGGGTTAATTTAATACTTCAATCGCTCTGATTATATTATTATTATAAATGAAAATAATTCTAGTCCAGTCAAATTGTGCTCAAATGGGCCCCTAATATGGGGAAAGTTTTAGGGGTAGTTCTGATTATTTTCATATATATATTTTTTGGGGCTCTGAATCCAAAACTGAGGTCTCCCACCAAGATTTCGTGACGCAACATTGTAGAAAATGCAAAAAAGGTGAAAATTTCCATTTTCTGGCGGTTTTTCGCTTATAACTCGAAAACTATCAACTTTTCGTAAATAATCATAGTATTCAAAATAAAAGTTCATAAAATTTCATACAAATTTTAATATTTAGGTTTTTTCTCCGACCAACCGTTCTGGTTCAAGCGCAAAATCCAAGTTTTCGACTTCGGCACCCCCCCCCCCCCCGATCACCCAAAGACTCGGACATTTTTCGATATTTTCCCATTTTGACCATTAAGGACTAAAGACCACTCTATGCATTTTTAAACTGGATTAAATTTGCTACAATTCAAACAAAGTTTCATCTTAATTGGATAAATGGTAATCCGGCCGCAATGAAGTTGAAGTTTTGAAAAACTGCAATTTTTTGCAAAAAATCGCAATTTTTCCTTCATAAAATAAAAACCACTCATCCTAAAAATTTGATTCCTATCTCATTCTCTAGGAAATTTTGTTGACTTGAACGTTTAGTACTTGTACCACTTTGTTGTTAAAACTCTTAGATTTATAGATATCCAGCATTTTTCCTGACACTTCTGAGGATTCGGATCATATCCTGTCGTGGAAAATGCAGAATATCTATAAATCTAAGAGTTTTATCAAAAAGGTGGTCCAAGTAAACGTTCAAGTCAACAAAATTTCCTAGAGAATGAGATAGGAATCAAGTTTTTTTGCATTTTCTACAATGTTGCCACACGAAATTTTGGTGGCAGACCTCATATTTGGATTCAGCGCCCCAAAAAACATATATATGCAAAAAATCAGAACTAACCCAAAACATTCCTGATAAAAACACAATTTGACTATTATTCGGATAAAAATTCATTTTTCGTGATTATTTTTGATCACAATACATAAAAGCCAAGTTTATTTACTGTGAATATGGAATGTGAAAGTAAAAATTAGAAATTACATTTTGATATAAATTTGATTTATGATTCAACGTTCAAATATTCAGCTAATTTAGAAAAATATTTTTACTAACATATCTATCTCTATTTGACAATATATTTTAAGACAATTTATTTAATAGAATTCAAGTTTGGTTTAAGGTGCCCCTTAATGAATCTCGCGTCAAGAAGTCAATTCGATGGAATGACCGAGGCATTAAGAGAGAAAAAAACACGAGATTATTTGAAAGAGTGAGAGAGCATTTCATTTAATTGAATTCTAACTTTGAATGTATAGCAATTCATACTTATTCTATATCTGCTTCTCTATCTTAGCTATCTTATTCGGAATTGAATGAATGCGAGTGGTACATTTAATGTTAATGTTAATGCCCTGGGTTTCTATTTGAATGTCCACAGTTATCAAGCAGAATCGTTTTCAGTATTTTGGAATGTTCCTACGGAAATGTGTCATAAGTATGGAATTAATTTCGAACATACAGCTCGAAGCTGGCATCTTCAAATAAATCCAGGTAAAATAAATTTAATTTATTTCTTTTTAATTTTTAAATAAATTAATTCGAAAGCTTTGAACAGCTAGAAAGTTAACTTTGCACAAAGGGGTAGTTTATTGATCCAAACTTGTTGCGAAATTTCAGCACATTTTAAAATTTCTCACATATATAACAATTTTCTGATTCAGCCGAAGTTTGCGAAAACTAGAAATACCATAATCTAAATTTTCTAATCTCTATTTGTAAAATAAAAACATATTGGCACCAGAACGAAATTTATATAACCTTCTATTCTTCAGCTACCACGGACAAACACAATGACACACACACGGAAAGTTTACAGGGGGTAATCGAAAGTTTTTTAAGACTTGTTTTTTTTTTTGATGATTATTATTATATAAATATATATTTATTTTATTTTTTTTATTCATATTTATATATTTATTTTAAATAATATATGTATTTATTTTTAAAGACTTTGTATATTTTCTGGAAATTTTAGTTCTTTTGAAATTTTTTATTAGCGATCAGTTTAAGTTAGAAAATTGAACTTGGCACAGAAGTACAGTTTATTAATAAAAACTTACAGCCAAATTTCAGCTCATTCTATAATAAAATCATTCTGATATTCTCTATTTTCGAATCGGAATAGATATAGATAGATATAGAAATTCCAAAATCTATTCACCGAACGTTTTGTAAAATACATACAACGGGAAGAACTTTCTACATTCTTCGAGCTATCGGACAGACATACAGACTGCTTATAGAAAAAAATCAAAATGATTTATTCTACGTTTCAGACATTCTAATACGAATAAGAAAAAATATTTCAAAAAATCCACTATTGTGTCCCGCTCAGAAGGTTTTGCATCCAGATTAATAATGTTAATCAAATCAATTATCTATGATATATAGTCATTCACGAATATATGAATACCTGTATCCTAAATTAATTCAACAAATCGAGATTTTAGAAGCCATTCAGTATAATTCAAATTTTCTCTGAAAATGATTTATAGTATATAGTATAGTTCAGGAAGCCCTTTATTGTCAAAATTATCAGTTGACAAAGCAATTACGTCACTACTCTCATTCATAGTAATAAATATTATTTTAACTTCTGATTTATATTTTATATATACAAAATTAATTTTCGAAGGATTTAGTTTATTTATTTGACTGATTGGCTTCTAAACCGTTCATAATATTACTTAGGCAATATAACTCGCTCTTTTTGACTCTCACTTATCTTCATAACTATAACAAAAATAGTGACATAATCGTAAGCGACATGCCCTTAAACCTTTAATAATTATATAGATATAGATGGAAATATTGCGATGGCCTTTTCGACCGAATTCACTTTTCACCGGAAATGTTCGTTTTAAGGTTTCCTGAATCCATTAAGAACATTTTCAGTTGTGTTTGTCTGTGATAACGAAATATCAGAAAAGAGAATCCAAGTGAATTTGAAAGTTAAGCTGGGTGTAGATATCAGAGTAACATTTTGATTTAAATCAGCCGGAAGAAACTTTTTTCTCTTCAGTTTTTATTTTTACAAAATCGTTTTATTCCAAATAACACGCTGTAGCAAATTACATTTTTTTATATCAATTGTAAGTTATTCCTAGTGAAGTTTGATAAGGGAGTTTTTATTTTTTTAAAGAGTTAGAACTCAAAGGACCTGCGGTAGAATCTTTAGTATAAAATTTTGTAAATTTGATCAGGCTTTTTTTAAGATAAAAAAATTATTTTTATCCTTCCAAATCAAATTATTTTTAGCCTTTCAAATAAAAAAAAGTTAAAAAACAAAATCCTTATGGTGTGATTCTGTTGTATGTTATATGTTGATTTTTTCTTTTTAATCTTATCAATAATAACTTACTACCTATCTATTTTGACGTCCCAGTCAGGCACTATATGAAACTAGCAATTTCTCATCTCATGAGTGTCCTCCAAATTTTCAACCCTTTGATTAAAAAATACCCGAAATTAGCATAGTGTTATTCAAATATATTAATTACTTATCTGGAATAAGCAATTAACATCTCGGAAAAAAATCATTTTAGGCTTTTTATCATAAAAAGCTTTTTTTTGTTCAGATCAAATATTTCCACGAATTCTCTCATCCTCTCCTTAGACATATATAAACGAATTTGATATCTCAAGAATTTTCGAAGTTATAAGGTACGGAATCTTTTGAATCCGGTGTCCGACTCGCTGTTGTCCGGCTTATTTATTTATATATATTAGATGTTTTTCTCGGAGACTGTCTGAAAGATATAAACTTCAGAATTGAATGGAAGGAGTCCAAAGATAAATAAGAAGATGAATCCCAATAAATTTATTAGAAACTTTTCTTTTTTCACTTTTGAACCCACGTTTCGGATGATCTTCACTCTTTTTTCAAGGTTCAAAGGGTCAATGAAGAAAGTGTCTTTTTTCATTGACCCTTTGAATCCTGAAGAAGAAGGGAAGATACTCCGACATGTCGGTTCAAATATCTAAAAAGAAAAGTTTCCATTAAATCTTCTTTTATTGGAAATAATCTTTTTATTTATCCTTGGACTGCCTTCCATTTAATCCTCAGTTTTATTTATTTATTTTTGATACGGAAATACTGATATTTGGTGTTTCAATTTGTAAAAATTTTCATTTCAAGCTCTGCTTTAACTATATATAAATAAGCAAAGAATTTTCCTTTTCTTTCTTTTTCTTTATAAATTAAGACTCTTAACCTTCATGTCATTTGTAACGGCAGCATAACCTAAAAGACCTCTGGGATATTTCAGGGATTTAAAACATTAATTAATACTAATTTATTTTTTGTATTATCATTATGTTAGGTCACAATTTGTCCTCAAAATCAAATAAGAGTAAGGGTATGGGCGTAGATAGGGGGGGGGCAAGGGGAACAGTGCCCTCCTACAAAACTCATTGCGCCCCTAGAAAAATAGATAGTAATGAAGAAATATACTGTTTCACTTAAAAACTTTTTACCTACCTAGGTGTTCATTTGTGAGAATTAAAAAAAAATGAGTATGATATTAGAATAATAAAAAAATTATACCTATAAATTAAATTACCTACCCTCATCACTTTCTCATTCAAGATTTCATACTTAATAACAAAATTGTGGTAAATTAAAAATCTCTTAAAATGTCAAACTTTGCTAAGAAAATAATATTTTCACCTTCGTTTCATTGGGCAATGGTAATAAAATTCAAAAACGAAAATTTTTCATAAATTGTATAGGTATTGATAAATAATTGACTCGGACTAGGCTGTGCGCGCCGCTTAGGTCGGCAACCCAGCGAACAAGCTTGACTGTCCAACAGGAAGGGATAAGCGTAAATCCGGAGTCTGAGCAACCCGACGAGACTTGGCATTTCCATTCAATTGATCGGATCTTTAGGATTAATTAGCGCTACGAAAAATTCAGTTAACCTAAAGCAGGCACGTGGTCATTTGTAACGGCAGCGGTCGCTCGTAACCTAAAAGACCTATGGGATATTTCAGTGATTTAAAACACTAATTAATTAAAAATCATTTATTTTTTTTGTATTCAGACACATTATCATTATGTTAGGAAAAAATTTGTCGAAATAAAAACAAATTTAAACTCAGATAAAAACAAAATTATAAAATCAAATAACATAGGGAACTCAAATTTTCTTTGGATTAGAAAGCAATTTGACAACACAAAATCTCCTAATATATCTCTAACTAGCTTTATATAGTATAAAACAATGAAAATAACAAAATCAGTTGGCCCCATGAAATCAAATAATTAGAAATCAAAGTATTTATCATTAACTTAGGTCTAGTTTTCTGCAGAATCAGTTTCTTCGCCAAGATAACATTCATTGTAAATGAATGTAGTGTGGATAAGAACAGGCTACTAGGGATGGGAAATGCATGCGACAAAAAATAACGATAACGAGTGCGTTCGATTCGACGCCGCGCGACTGCTGAAGGTTAATTGAAATCTAAAATTATTTACGTAGTAGTTCTTTGTGTTTGCCTTTTAATATACCTAAATTAGGAAATTTTTTTGTTATCAGAGCCAAAATTCTAATGAATATTTTATCATTGACAACACCAATTCCTGTTTAGATTGGATATCTTAATACCTATTATACAAATATCATCTGCCACATTATAACTTTCTTTTCATTAATTAACGAATGTAAATGTCACAAGTTACAAGGTTGAATCTTAATAATATTCAAAGGTTGATAACAATGTAATTAATCTTAGAAAACTGCCGAAAAATATTTATTAATTAGCAATTTATTATTTGAACCTGTAGTGGCTTGATTGTTCATATTGCTAGAGATTTTATTAATGTGTATGAATGAAGTAATTGATGACTCATTCATCCAGAATAGAGGAGGAAAGAAGAAGGATTGGGTGAAATCACTCAATGGAGATGGAATCTTAGAAAGGATTGAATTTCTTTTAATCATACACTATAAGGACTATTGAGTGTGCCGGTTCTTGATATCGCTGAGCGCTGAGCGCTGTGCGAAATTATCTGAGAGGCCTTTTACCAAAAAGTGATTCAAGCGGGTGTCGAACCACCAGGGGTCTTGAGCCCGCACCGAAAAATATTGGAATCTACAAGGTTGCTACCTCTCCGGGTTTCAGCGAGTTGGATCTGGCTGGGCACCGAGTTTAAGTATTATTTCTTCGGGTTTTGTAGTAAACGTTCCACGTAATTCTACAGATTTCATCGAGCATTATCTGGCTGGACACCGTGTTTAAGTATTATTTCTTCGGGTTTTGTAGTACAGTAGACTCCCGTAAGATGCAAATTAGTATAACGCGACGTAAAAATTGCGACAATTACTCTTATGCCGCGATAAACAGTCCCGTATAATGCGTAAGATAAATTTAACATTTTCACAAAGCTTCTGATTTTTGAAGCTGACGAAGCAACGGTTTATAAAAAAATAGTAATAAATACACATTTAAAAATATAATAGAAAAATAATTTTATTCAACTTTTAATAAAAATTAAAATACATGTATGCGCCTCAGTATTTAATATTTATTCACTATCGGAAGTATCAGCAAATAATTTCCGACGCCGTCTTGTTAAATTGGTCTGATAATGTATGTCCCGTATAACGCGATTTCCTATTATGCGGAACGTATCCTCCTTGTTGTACGGAAGTCCACTGTAAATGGTTCACGTAATTCTTTCAGCGAGTTTTATATGGTTACCGGGCTTAAGAATTATTTCTTCGGGCTTTATACAATTGGCCCCACGTAATTCTACGCTTTTCAGCGAGTTAATAGTAAACAGATCACAAAAAAATAACCTATGGTGAGACTTCAATGGTTGTCTGTACTTCTGTCAAAGACCTGAAGCTTTTAAATTATTTATTAATGCGAGAATCTTAACATTTAGAATTTGTTGTTCCGTAAATAGTTCAATGGTAGGAAACAATTTTAGGCACCTCACCGAACATTATATACCATAAAAGTGCTTATGAACAAAAATGCACTAGTATATAATTCTTTACTTAAAGGTCCACATCGTCGCCTTAAAGTGTAAACCTGCTGAATCCATTTTTTATCATGTATGTCTTATTAATACCGTTCGAAAGAAAAAGAGATGCAGCATCGTCCAAGTCAAACTGCTACTTAAAATTACGATCGAAAGTTGTATAAAAAAATTTGAAAAATAGTTTCTTTCCATAACAACAATTTTGTTTGTTTTTTCTCTGCCCTGTAAAATTTCCTTGTTGTGAGTTAGCAGGTTTACACTCTAAGGCGAAATATATACTTTTTCATAGGAACAACTATTTGGAATAACAATTTTAAGTGCTCTACAATGTACTTCTGCTTAAATCGTATACTGAGGATTAATCTCTCTATAGAAAGGGTGGCTACATTAATATCTAATTATAATTATATATAATAATTTTAAAAAATTAAAGAAGAAGATACATTTTTCTTGTTAAATTTTATTTAATATATGACGGCGCTTACCAATGAATTACCTAAAAATAGATTATATGTGTAATTAAATGATTAATTTCTTTCTGTTTTTTAATATATTTTGAAATAGAAAAAATTAGACTTTCTTCTCGCGGATTGACTCGTGAGAATGAAAATCTAAACGAGGGAATATTAATAATTTTAAACCTAAAATTTTTAAGAGTAGAAATAGTGGAAACACATAAAAGATAATTAATTTTTATTTTTGCTTGTTAAATTTTAGGTGATCTTTTTTTGGGTCCAGTCATTTCAATTCTTTATGACCCTGGATTCTTTCCTGCTCTTGTATCGACACCTGAAGGGGATGTTAGAAAAAGAAACGGCGGAATCCCTCAACTAGGCGATTTACAAGAACACCTTTCTAGATTAGAGACAAGAATTTCCCGATCAATTCCTGATCCGCGTTTTACAGGTATGTAAAAAAATATTACATAATTTTCAGTCCATAAAGATGGAATTTTTTCTTATTAAATATTTCAATTATTAATTAATGAAGAGAAACTTTCTATCGTTAGCTTATATATATTTATTTTACTATTTCAAAAAGAAGCATTATTATTCTAAGTTTTAATACATTTTTTTGCAGGTCTGGGTATAATTGATTTCGAAGCATGGAGACCAATATTTCGACAAAATTGGGGAACGCTTTTGCCCTATAAGAAATTAAGTAGAGATTTAGAAAAATCAGAGAATTCTTCATTAACACCTTCACAAATCGAAATTATGGTAATTTACATTTTTAATATTTCGATATGTAATTAATTAACAAATAAAGAAAAGTATATTTATATGAAAATATATATATATATAGGTATATTTTTAATAAAACTTGTGGTTTTTAGAAAATGGACAATCTTTTTATTTTAATGTAAAGTACGAATATGAAAACTATGTTCTATAATGCAACAAATAAAATAATAAGAACTCAAAAATCAAATAAAATGCTCTAAAAGGTATAGAATAATTATCTAATTTAGTTACAACTAAACTACGAAATATTAACATGAAATCACTTTTTGAAGTCGGTGCCAAAAATATACATTTTATAAGTCGAACTCGACGGGTCTTAATTATTACGTTTGGCGGGTATGCTCGCTTATATAGTTTGTTTAGCACCGACTTCAAAAAATGATTTCATGTTAATATTTCGTTGTTTAGTTGTAAATAAATTAGATAATTATTTTATACCTTTTAGTGCATTTTATTTGATTTTTGAGTTCTTATTATTTTATTTGTAGCATTTAGTTTTTATGAAGTCGGTTTTTTTTTTTTTATAAATAATATTTTTATTTTTCTCTTTTTAGTGATGTTAAGAATAGTGACTTAATATAATTCCTTGCATGCATCTCGTAAGAGAAAGAGTCGGGCGAATGAATCAGAAAATGATATAAATTTATTAAACCAATTATTTTACATGAATTTATGCATACATTGTTTTTGAGCTTCGATTCCGGAGATTACTTCTCCACCATCGACTGTCCTTGATCATCTTTTAGTCCTTGTTTTTATTAAGAGGAAAAACTAATTAAAGAAAAAACCTCTTTTCCGATAATTATTTCAATTCCATATTCGATCGAATCAGGACCTCGTCGTCAGAAAATGATAAACCAATTATTTTACATGAATTAATGTATACATTGTATTTGAGCTTCGACTCCGGAGATTACTTCTCCACCATCGACTGTCCTTGATCATCTTTTTAGTCCTTGTTTTTAATAAGAGGAAAAACTAATTAAATAAAAAAAAACCTCTTTTCCGATAATTATTCCAATTCCATATTCTCCCTCTATCTCCTCTCAATCCGTCAGAAAATGATAATTTATTAATTTTATTAAACCAATTATTTTACATTAATGTATACATTGTATTTGTGCTTCGACTCAGGAGATTACTTCTCCACCATCGACTGTCTTTGATCATCTTTTTAGTCCTTGTTTTTAATAAGAGGAAAAAACTAATTAAATAAAAAAACCTCTTTTCTGATAATTATTCCAATTCCATATTTAGTCCCTCAATCGTCAGAAAATGATAATAAAATAAAATTCATAAATAGAGAAATTATCTCGAAACGTTTGCGGGTTTTTAAATGAATGTTTTAAGATTTTTTTTATAAAATATTTTATTTATTATAATTTAGATTATTTGCTCATAAGAAATGGAGATTTACGTTATTTCATCATTGATCATATCATCAGAACTTGACCAAATTAATATGGGACCACCCCTAAGATACCCCCTTTACAATAAAAAAAGAACCTCCTCCTTTTTTGAAGTCGGTTAAAAACAGAGATTCCCAAACTTTTTTGTCTCGTAGACACCTGGCCATGTTTTTCTGTTTTGGCTAGACCCCTTCTTAAGAAAATAATAATTAATTTTAAAGAAATTTTAATTTATTCTAATAGTATATTTTATAGAGAGCTCGAGTATAATATTTATTATTATATCTCTCCTAAAAATTAAATTTCTGAACCCTTCCAAAAATGGTGAAGTGATACAAAGGGATACCTCTCATTTTCGAATTTTTTAACCGACTTCGAAAAAAGGAGGAGGTTATCAATTCATTAAGAAAATAAAGTTTTACTTTTCAAGGAATTTTAATTTATTCTAATAGTATATTTTATAGAGAGCTCGAATATATTTCGATATTTTTATATACGTGTCCAAAATCAAAATATAAGTCCATTGAATTTTGTTGAAATACCTACATGTTAAGATGCGTTTACACATCAGAGTTTTTTTACTCTGGAGAGTAGAATTATGAACTCTCAGAGACCTTTACACTTTCAAGTTTTACTCTTGAGAGTATATTTGCCACTCTCAAGAGTAAAATACTCTCACGTGTAAACCCACCTTAAAATAATAGTCTCGCTATTGGTTTTAAATCTAGCTTTATTATCAAATATATCAAATTACACAAGTATGCATAAATACGTAAATTCTTAAATAATAACAAATTTAATTAATGCGAGATCTGATCTTGATGTGATGCACACATTTTTTTAATTCTGGGCGGAATATTGGAGAGCAACATTCTCATTTCTTCTTCGATCATTTGCAAACATTCTCTTTTATTATTTTTGATGGACGTAAGAGCCGAAAATCAAAATTCACACCAATATGAAGTCGAGAATGCAATAATATTGTGATAGCTCCTTTAGCTAATTGAGGATATTCTGGCTTTATATGTATACAAAATTCATTAATATTCAATTCCTTATATTTCAGTTTTCAATTTGTATTTGGCTAACTACCAGTTTATATTTTTGAAAATATTTTCTTAAAACTTTCCTTTTCAAAACTCTTGAAACAAATGAACCTGTTTGTCTCTCACATTAGTATTTATTGTTTGACGGATTGAACAAATCAGGGCAAGTACGAGTCTTGTCCAATCTTTTTCAGAGCTTCGCAAAGACAGCACAGTCTTTGCGAAGCTCTAAGAAAAGATTGGACAACAATTTCTACTGCGTGTATGCGGTTAACATGAAGATACTGGTATCACCCATTATGTGCAAGTTTCTACAAGTTCAAAGTGTATGAAGCGAATAGCCCACTACCTATGTTAATTTTATGAGATATACTAATTCAATTACTCTTTAATTAATTTTAAATTTAAATAATATGTAATTGCCTGTAGTTAATAGAATAAATTAGCACACTATAAAATCCCCACTTTGATACTAATATTATAATTGCGGAAATAAGTTTGTTTACAAAACCTCAGTGTACTGTCAGTCTGTTTGTTATGTTTTCACGTAAAAACTAAGCAACAAATCTATCTGTGTATGTGAATTATTCAATTCATGGAAAGACAAAATTAAAGTCACGACCTGCTTAAATGAGATTCACTATCGAGGACCCCATTTACCTATCATAGATCCCCAATTTTATTTTCATTTGCATGGAACCTCTTGCTGTTCATCGTGGACCCCTGGGGGACCACTTTGGGAACCTCTGTTCTAAAAGCAATATATGACAAATGAAAGTCTCTGCTTCTTGTATAGGTGATCACTCTATAGAAGAAGTTTTCTATAACACTTGGAAGGTATTTTATTTATAACATAATTTTAATTAATGTACTTTACGTTAAAATAAAGAAAGTGGCAATTTTCTAAATATTTCGAGTTTTATTTTAAAAAAATAAATAAATAGACCTCAAGCTCGAAATTGGTTTTAGAAAAATTATATCCCTAAAGAAAAACGTATTGGACTTTTTGATTTATTTATTCCATATTGCAGAAACATTGAGAGTTAATTAGATTAATTTCTGTAAATTTATAATAATCATTATAAATTCTGAAAAATGTTCTTAGAAAATGGCGAATATTTTTTTAAAATAAGTAATTATTTGCTTACTTATTTAGATTTTGAGATGATATTAGCAGACTTAAGACTGTTTATTTAATATAATTGTTGGTAAAAAAGAAAGGAGAAAAATTGTTTATTTGAATGTGCCAAATTTTTTGATGTTTAAGTTTCTGATGGTCTTCATTAGTAACGGAGATAAAAGAAAATAATGTACTTTAGGCGAATGTGTGATATAACATTTCAAGTCCTGAAGAAGTCGGTAAAGTCGACGAAACGTTGGTTGAAAATTGGAAAAATCACACAAAAAACTTGTCCTTAATTCCCATTATAAACTTTCGAATTAAAAAAAAAATGTTTTAATATACGAGACTTTATGGTTCTAAAGCAAGCTTTGGGAAACTGAGATAAGAATTATTCCTAATAGTCGGAGAGCCCATGACCCATTTTTCATGAAGTATTTGATTCAAGTAGATATTTCACCTAGAGGTATTAATAGCATAGATGAGTAGGGAATCGACTGTTTTCCTGATCTACCTGGGTACTGCTGCTACTGCGTATAGGAGAAAGTTGTAAAAAAATGTTCGCCAAAAAAAGTGTTTGATTCAAAATCCAACAAATACTATTCGACAGTTAAGTTGATTTTAAATTAAAAATTAACTAAGCCAGACACTTTTAAAATAAAAAAATGTAAATTTAGGGTTGTCTGGCTCAGTGTTGCCTCCTCCCCTAAAAGTGTCTGGCTTAGTTAATTTTTAATTTAAAATCAACTTAACTGTCGAATAGTATTCGTTGGATTTTGAATCAAACACTTTTTTTGGCGAACATTTTTTTACAACTTTCTCCTATACGCAGTAGTAGCAGTACCCAGGTAGATCAGGAAAACAGCCGATTCCCTACTCATCTATGCTATTAATACCTCTAGGTGAAATATCTACTTGAATCAAACACTTCATGAAAAATGGGTCATGGGCTCTTGGACTATAATGGATAATTAACGTGCTTTTAATTTATTTAATAAAATAATTTCTCCCAAAGTAATTTTTTTAGTAATTTTTTCCCGTTTATATTAATTTTTTGTTTATTAATCCTTTTAAGGCTGAGTATCATTGGGAAGAAGCTGCTGAACAATTTATGCGTTCTACATTGGAGCTTGCAAAGAAACTTAGACCTTATGCCCGATGGGGTTATTATGCCTATCCTTACTGCTATAATTTCACGAAAAGATCACCAGGACCTGGATGTCCAGCTGAAACACAAACTGATAATGATAAGTATGAATTACTAAAATCTTAACTTTATAATAAAAGAATATATATTTTAAGTTTTAATACATGAGACTTTATGGCTCTAGAGCAGGGTTTGGGGAACTGATATAAATTATTCCTAATGAGGAAAAAAATGAAAATCTTAGGGATAATGAAGTATCAATGACCAAAAACATAAATGTGAAAAAGGGGCCAAGTTCGGTACCAACGGCTTCGCCGACAAAAGAGTTGAGTTCTAAACGGGTACCAAGTTCCATAGCAGTTGCTTAAATCATAGCTATAGGAGTGAACAACAATCTTCAATTGATTTAAAAGAAAATTTGTTACGTTCTTTGATATTAAATTTATAACTCTGCAAGTTATAATAGTCAATAAATTACCTTTAACGTGATGATATTTAATACAAGCTTAAAATTTATCTAGTTGTTCTTATTTTATACTACAAAACAATTTTAGTTATAAATTTAATATCAAAGAACGTAACAAATTTTCTTTTTAAATCAATTGAAGATCGTTGTTCATCCCTATAGCTATGATTTAAGCAACTGCTATAGAACTTGGTACCCGTTTAGATCTCAAGTCTTTTGTCGGCGAAGTCGTTGGTACCGAACTTGACCCCTTTTTCATATTTATGTTTTTTGGTCAGATATCATTAATTTTTGAAAAGTTTTATCCTTTAATTTATCTAAATAATTACATTTAAACATTTATATTAATAATAATTAAATATTTCTCATAAAATATCTGTTAAAAACCCGGTCGGTTTTTCATAAATTTCACCCCTTCATTTCGGACCCCGAAGAAGAGAAAAGTTTCGGTTTTTCAATTTTCTCCTTTATTAATGTTCCAAGCTTTACCAGTATGCCAAATTTCAGAATTCTAGCTTGATTGTATTTTCACTATTATGTTAATTAAGCCTATAATCAATTTCACCTCTTCATATTTAGGTCCTGAAAAAGGGAAAGTTTCGCTTTTTCGATTTTCCCCTTTAATTGTAGCCCAAACTCTACCAGTATGCCAAATTTCAGCATTCTAGGATCAGAAGAAGTACTTTAGGTTTTTGATATGTCAGTCAGTCAAGTCAGTGAGTGAGTCAGTCAGTGTTAAAAATGGCACTTTTCAGAGCTTAATAACTCAAGAACTATATTAGATTTATTCATGAAATTTGGGATTCTAGGTGTTCTAGTGGGTCTTATTAGGCATGCAAAATTTCAAGTGCGTAAGTCTAATAGTTTTTGAGTTATGGGGGGGTCGAAAGTAGCAAGTTGTTCAGCAATGGTTCGTGTAAATATACACATGGCCGGAGCGTCGCCCGTTTTTCCGAACTTGGCTGACACACTGCCGTGTGTCTAGATAAACATATAAATAAAATCCAATCAATTAAAAACCTCCTCCTCATTCCAGTTGTTTTATCAAAATGGAAACTAAATAACTTGAAGGGAAAAAGTTTTTAATTAAATTCTTTATTAGGTCTCTATCGGTCTATATATATATAGTGAGATTTGTATCAATTTTTTCTACAATCTCTATTTTTCATTTTTATATATTTATATTCGATTTTATTTTGAATTAAACTTTTTATTTAAGACTGTAGGCTCGTCAAACAGTGTTTAATTCCTTTCAGTTATTAATTTTTTAAAAATATTTTACATGCTTAACATTAGCTTCACCTGTGCGTATGTATGTATCTATCAATGTAACTTTCATTCTCTTAAATTTCACAAACTTTTCTCTATAAAAATAATTAAGACTAAAAAGTAAAAAAATAAATTATTTTTAAAATAATTTTTAAAAAACTAAAACTCATGCTTCTAAAAAGTACAAAATAATGAAATACTTAATCAAAATGTGTGGGGCGCAGAAACTTTTAATAATTCGACAAAGGGCCCCACGCTTTTTGATTAAGTATTACATTATTTTGTACTTTTTAGAAGCATGTTTTTTAGTTGTTTTTTAAAATATAATTTATTTTTTTATTTTTTAATCTTAATTAGTTTTATAGAGAAAAGTTTGCGGAATTTAACAGAACAAAAGTCACAGTGATAGATAGAACATAGATAGATACATACAGGTGAAGCTAATATAAAGCATGTAAAAACTAAAAAATATGCTTCTGAAAAGTACAAAATAATGTAATACTTAATTAAGAAGCGTCGGAGCATTTTGTCGAAATGAATTAAAAGTTTCTGCGCCCCACACTTTTTGATTAAGTACTACATTATTTTGTACTTTTTAGAAGCATGTTTTTTAGGTTTTTTAAAATATAATTTTTTTTTTTAGAATTTACTGAATTGTCGATAAAATATTTTTCAAGTGTAATTTCTGTCTGTTTTTCTGTCTGTCTGAATTTGCACTTATGAAAGCACGGTAAAATGAAGTTTTTTCTGGTTTTAAAATATTTGTAATTCGATTAGTAAAAACTCAATAGATTTTGGACTTTCTACTTTCAGTAAAAAATATATAGTAATATCGTAAACTAATATAGAAGTTGAAGGACCCTTGATTTAGTGAAATAAAAGTATTAGTAAAGTTTTATATTGTGCTCAGAATTTTAAAGAGAGGGGCTTAGAAGTAAAAAAAATATTTTCTTATATTTTTTAAAATTCCTAACATTTTTTATATTATTTTCTATCTCATGATATATGATCATGACATATCTCTTGACTTGATTTAAAATTGACCTACTAAATACAATATATTATCGTACCTATAAATTCTAATCTATCTTCTCTTAATACAAGTGAAAATCTATTTAAATAAAAAAAAATTATTAGGGCTTATACTCTCTAGAAATTATTTCTTTTTGTCCATATAACTTCTATGGTTTAATTTACTTATTTATTTTTCATAAACATCACCAAGTGGAACTTTACGCCTTTGTAGAATAAATTATTTTATCATGTATTTCAAGTGCAATCGAAAATATGTCGAGGCTGGTTGGCTGTACTCGTAAAAGTTTAAATAAATGGAAAAATGATATAAAATTAGAAAAATAATGTTTTTTTCACTGATAAATTCAATTAAAAATTGAATGAGAATATTACTCAATAAATATTCATGACCGAAATAAAAAATAAATAATAACTGGATTTTATCGGTTTCGATGTCTGCAAAAGATATATCTGTAAAAATATTGTGTTCTTTAATCATAAGACTACTAAGAAAATTTAAATAATATTTCATATTCAATTTCAGATTGGAATGGCTCTGGGAAATGAGTGGAGCAGTTTTTCCTTCAGTATATTTACGAGAAGAAGCTCCTCTTGAGACAAAAGAAGACCGCACTCTCTATGTTTGGGGTCGTTTGACTGAAGCATTACGGGCTCATGGGATTCCCCATGAAATATTCCCTTATTTGTGGTATCAGTATACAGATACCGGAAATCTTCTTTCATCAGTAAGTTATGTTATTTAAATATTTGTCCGGAAATAAATGTTAAATATTTGTTTAGGGAAAGCGGTGTTGGTTTATAGTGAAACATATTATTCACAGGAATTATTTGACGGATTATAGTGGTGTTTCACAAAGAGGAAATAAAATTAAAAAATTTCTTAAATTATATTTTGGAGATTTTTTATTTATCTCTATACATATTTCGGGCTATGAACCCTTCATCAAGAGGTTTAAAAAAGTCTTTTGTTAAACCGCCTGATGAAGGGTTCATAGCCCGAAATATGTATAGAGATAAATAAAAGATACTCCAAAATATAATTAACAAATTTTTTAATTTTATTTCCTCTTTGTGAAACACCACTAAAATCCATCAAATAATTCCTGTGTTAAATATTTGTGTGAACACACAGAACAGGAATTTTTCATTTACTTCATTCAATTATAATATTAATTTTATACAAATATATTTGAATTTTATTTTTTCTTTAGCTGCATTTTTTGGGTTAGATTACTCATGGGGAAATAACAAAATTATTTGAAAATTTTTAGTATTTTTTTCTCAACATTTCGGCTTTTAATTCTGAAACCATTCTCATGATAGATAATAAGTAAAAATATGGTAGAATGTAAATTGGAATCAACTCAAGTCCTCGATCATTTAGAATCTATTAAACTCTGAATGTCTTGATACTAGCCAAACTAAAAAAAAAACGAAAATCTTTTGAGATCACTCTCATAACCAAAGCTTCAACAATATTTTATTTATTTATTTATTAAATGTCTGAGAATATTATTATCCTGCAGTGATAGTGAAATTTATTTATTTTGATTTGTAAATTTAGGACTTCTATAGTTGCCTTGATTAAAAGGCTGAAAACATAGTGAAGAGGAGTCCAAAGATCTGAGTAAATCGGTGCAAACAAACTCCCCTGCATTTTAAGCTCAATTCATTTATAATGAGAGCGTATTTCAAGCAAGCATTCGTTTGCTCACTTCTTTGTTTTCGGCCCAAGTTGAAGAGTCTAAAATCAGGCAGAAGATTTATTTTTGAGTTATTTCTTTCAAAAAATCGTTAACCAGTTGATTTAATTAGGAATTTTTAATTTATATTTTGATTTTTCTTAGATGCAATTCAAAATCGCTTTTTATTTTTAGGAGGATTTGAAGAGTGCAGTTCAATTGGCTCGGGATTTTCATCTTGGTGGTGTCATCATTTGGGGAAGTTCAAACGATGTAAACAGTTCTACAAAGTGTAAAAGACTTATTAATTATTTAAATGACCAATTAGGTCCTGTTATATCTAATTTTACAGTATTAGTGGATCCCCCTTTTGGATACCATACTATACTTTTATAATTATTATTTTTCATTTCTTTTATCTTATTTGAAAAAAAGAAACCAAAGAATATCTTATTTTTGTGTGCTTGTTTAAGTAAATGAATGTTTATTTATTTTTCTTTGTATTTAATTTATATTTTTCATTTTTGGGAGTTTTTTCGGTTGAGAGATCGCATTTAAGATGTAATTTGAATATGAATACTTGGTGTGTTTAATATCATTACGTAGTGTATGTATATTAACAAATAAAAACAAAGTTTTTCCATTAAGTAATGCATGAATAAAAAAGATAAAGACATACTCAGCCGAGTAAACCATCAAAAAAAATATATGTGATGTAGTAGCCATCTCGTGAATCCCCCCCCCCTCCACTCAGCCATTTTAGGAAGCTGATTTTTGTATTGAGAGTTCCCTAAGGTCTTAAAGTCTAACTGTGGAAAATTTGGTCTAAATCGGACAAAGGATTCACATTTTTAACCCCCCCATAATTTTCAACCAAATCTAATCAGCTCTTATTCTATCTAAATATAAAATTTCTTTTTGATACCTTCATTGGTTTTTGAGCTAGAGCGAGCCCAAAATTTAGTAACACACGGACCAACCACCTATCAGACACTTTAGCAAAATAATTAATATCTCTTAAAATACAATTTTTTTGTTGTTCACTATATAAGGGTTTATTCGTTTACTTTTTTTTATCAACATAATTTTAGCCATTTTTGAGATATTTCAAAAATACGAATAAAAAAAAAACTTTTTTTTTCATACATGAATATAATATTTCACCATACTCTTTATGATAAAGTAATGTGGTAATGTAAAAATTAGTCACTACACCATGGAAAGTTTTAAAAGCATAGATTTTAGTTAATTATATTCAAGTGTAAATTCACAAGATAAATAATTTTATAAAAAAAAAATAATAATTTAGGGAAAAATTTTTAATTTCCCTTTAATTAATCGAAAAAGAAGATGCAAAACGCATAGAAATCTAGAATAAATAAAGAGAATTTAGAACTTTAGGAATATTCAAGGGTTGGATTAAAGATTTTTGTGGAGATGATATTTGATTGGGTTAAAAAATCATCATCATTTTTTAAAGATCTTAATTCCGGTTTCCTACGCTCACGCCATGATTTTCCTCTCTGTCTTATTTCTCTTGGACGGAAATTTGTTTTAATATTCTCTTATCTGACATTCGTTCAGTATGTGCGGGCGACTTATCTCTAAATGACGTAATTTTTTGTGAAATCCTGATGAAGTATTTTTTTATCTGCTCCAAATTGTATCTAAAGGCATTACGTTTCCAATTTGAAAATTGGCCTTTTATCTCAGGAGAAAATTAATCAGTATCAGGGGCAATAATAAGCTCCTTTCTAGTCTTTAATCTATATGAATCGGAGAAGTAAACCCGAGCCAGTTGAGCTCTACGTGAATGAATAATAAATATATTAAATATTTTTAACCAGCCCCTTTAATCTACCTAAAGACGGGCGTTTTATATTAGTTACAAATCCAAATACTACTTTCAATTGCAGCTGATAGTACTATCTTGTAACCAAATACAGCAATTGAAAATCTTTATATCTTCTAATTCGTTACTTTTTTTGATAATTGGTATCTTAAATCAAAGATATCTACAATTACAGGGAAAAGGTAGAAATATAATTTTTTGAAATCAAATTAACACAGCTGCCTTTATTGTTTATTGAAAGTATATTAATTTGTCTTGAATTAACAGTTTTTATTTAGAGAAAATTGTTTTATTTCTCAAGTTATTATATAAATATTAATTATATCTTAGAATTCATTCGTTTGGTAAAACCCGAAAATTTCACTTCAACTCTGCCTACCTTGCAGAATATAATGTTCTTCTAGCCTCTAATCTTTCAAGACCAAGACAAAATAGTTGATTTAAATTACAAAATTGTATTTTTTTAGTTTTCATTTAAGGAATGAATCAATGAATCTCTGATCATTATGGGTCAAACTACTTTAAATTATTACTCTGCTCTTGAATGATGTTTTTTTTTTCTTTTTTTAAATCACCAACTCTAGCCTATGAGTTTTGCAATTATGTAATTTAAAAATGTAATTGAAATATGTATTTAATATCTAGTATCTCACTTATTGTAACTTAATGTAATTTGTATCTTATTTCAAATTAATGATTTTGATTTAAATAGTATCTTATAGTTCATTATTCAAAAAATTGACAATCCTTGATTAAAAATATATAAAGAAATAAGGGTAATTTTTTAAATTCCTTATTCCTCTATATCTATAAGTGATACTTATGGATGAATGTATACCTACGTGTATCGTATGTGTAAAATCAATGAAAGAAAAATGACGCCGTTTCTGTGTTAGTAGTTAAATAATAGATAATCAAATATACTGAGAGGAAATTTATTTACCAAAACTACATTAGGACTTGTTCGTATATCATCTGTACTTAAAATATAATCTTAATCTGAATATATATAAAAAGAGAAGGTGATGTTTCATCTATCAACGCACAGCCTAAACCGCTTGACCTAGAAAGATGAAATTTGGAGGGTATATTCTTTCAACGATTTATGGGTGTGCTAAGAAAGGATTTTTTGAAATTCGAAGCCTAAAGGGGGGGAAAGAACCCCAAAATGTATTTTCAGAGATCAAGATCTCTTAAACCAGAAAAGAGACTCTGGCTAGCAAGAGGGCTGCCGAAGGCGGGTGCCGCAGTTAGTATAATATAAAATATGTCCGAAAGCAGATTGAACGATTTAGCAGTTTTATAGATTTATTCGATTTCATTTGACGATAGGATTAAAATTTTCGTTGAGAATAAATTCAGACGAAAAGTGTAATGCGAGCGAAAAGAAAGGTGATTTTGATTTAGTTGAATATCTATAATATGTAAATATGTTATAATAAATGAGTTTTTATATTCTGTTTGGATGAAGTTTTTGTGGAATTTTATGTGATTCTAATAAACATTTGTATAACTTTCCTATTCCTTATTTTATTACTTATTTTTAGTTTTGTAAGAAATATAGAATAGAGGCGTTTCAAACTATAGTCATCACATTTGTAAATTCGGCACAAATTGTTTAGCTCATTAAAGTTTTATAAAAAAGTCGATTAATATTTTTATAAGTGAATTAACGAATTATTACCAACGAATCTCTCTATTGGAAAAAACTTTTTGAAATTTTTGACCCTCTCCCAAATTTTAGGTGGTTGGCTTTTGCGTTTCTAGTATTCTAGAGATGTCTACAGATTTGAGCGTACAAAATTTGGTTTAGTTTTTGCATTTCTAGTTCTCTAGGCTTCCACAGATTAAGTTTAGTTAGGGTACAAAATATGGTTAATGTATTTGTAGGTCTAAACGTCTAAAGGCTTGAAATTTTTATTTTTGACCCTTCCCCCCATTTTGGGTGGTTATTTACATTTCTATTCTTCTAGGCCTTCACAGATTAAGAGTAGAATATTTGGTTCAAGTAGGTCCAAAGGCTTAGAATTTGCATTTTTTACCCTTCTCCCCATTTTGGGTGGTTGATTTTTGTTTCACATCGTATTGTCTCGGGAACTAAATATGTATACAAAATTTCAGCTCGATTGGATACAAGTGAGTTAAAATTTGAAAACAAATTTGGAACTAGACAAACATCATACGAACTTTGTTATTGTATAAATATATGTATAACTTTTATGTTTTATGCTGACTTTCTTCTATGTAAAAAAAAACAACCCTGTGAAATATGGGAGTTTGGAAGATTGCTTCGAATATCTTGGGCACTTGGGTCGATAGATGTTCTGATAGGAATGAGAACCGATGCATCAGATAAAGAGAAGAAATTTAGAATATTTGCTAGTAATAAGATAATATTTGTTTTCGGAGCTTGAGTCCCTGGAGCGAGCCTTTCTAACACAACGAATGCTAGTGGTATTGTATTATATATTTTATATATATTGAAATTGAAAATATTAATTTATTTTAAAACTCTAGACGGGGGTACTAGAAATTTGATGAATTCATAATAATAATCATAAAAAAATCCATAACAAATAATGTATGATATCGGAAGGGACTGTCTCTCGTCCCGAAAAATTTCTGTTAATTAGAATTATAAATGAGAATGAAAAAAAGATACCAATTTTATCGATTTTATCTAACTGAAGGTTCACAGTTTGTCTATTATATAAGAAAATAGCATTTTTATTAATTTTGAAGGTTAAAAGAAATCGTATGAAAAGATTCAATTTCTTTTCTCTCTGGGAGTAATCAACTAGAAATGCCAAAAAGTTTTATTTTTTCCCCCATCAAATTTATTGAAATTTCATATCTGTCTGTTATCTACTTTTATATTTTACAATAAATTATTTTTATTGAGAAATTTGCATTTTAATGGGTAGTTTATTTGAAGTCTAATTTAAAGAAACGCTAATAACTCCGTTAAATTTTTTTTAAAAAATATGAACTTAATAGATATTATAAAACAATTAATTATTAATAATTTAATTCAATTTTGAACTAAATCGATTCAGTACTTTTTGAGCAAATGGTCAAAAACCATCTGAACCTTCAAAAAACGATGTTTTTTGAAACCATGAGAAGCCTTTGAGAAAAGTTTAAAAAGTCATATGAAACGAAATATTGACTTGTGACATGGAGGTGAATTTTCAAATGTTTCTAAAACTACCTTTCATAGACGGTTTTCGGGGTTTTTGGATATTTTCTCAAAAAGTACTGATTCGATTTCGTTCCAAATTGAATTAAATTATTAATAATTAATTGTTTTATAAAATCTAATTAATTTCATATTTTTTAAAATTATTTCAACTGAGTTATTAGCGTTTTTTCTAATTAGACCTCAAATAAACTACCCTTAAAAATCCAGATATGCTAATGAAAATTATTTTCTATAAAATATAAAATGAAATAACACGAAGATATGAAATTTCAATAGATTTGATTAAATATGTAATGAGAAAAAAATAAAACATTTTGGCATTTCTAGCCGAATAGCTGCCGAAGCGAAAAAACTCAATGTTATCATAAAATTTCATTTAAACTACAAAATTCTTAATTAAAACGCCATTTTCTTATATTATAAACATAGTGTGAGCCTTCAGATAGATGAAATCTATAAAATAAGATCGGTTTCTTTCTTATTTATAATCCTTTTTCTCGAGAGGCTTGGTCGCAAGCCTCTCGCCATAAAAGACTGTCAGAGGGAATCTCCACATTTTTTAAGAATTTTTTCAGCTACAATCTAATACTAATTTTATGTAATTTCACATATTCAAATTTAATATACTTTTTAACTATACTATTATATAATATAACAACTAAAACATAAAATAAAATTATTATATTATATTATGCCTAGTTGCCCCTGGCTGGCCACAGCATTATTTATTAATATTGAAGAAATAATTTTATAAATAAATAAATAAAAGTTAATTTATATTATATGAAAAAATTAAATATGAAAAACGATTTTATTTGATTTATTTGAATATTTTAGGCCTTCTCTTGTCACACAGAACACACAGATATGCAATTTCAATAGATTTGATTAAATATGTAATGAGGAAAAAACAAAAAATCTTTTTGGCATTTCTAGTCGAATAGCTGCCGAAACAAACAAAAACTCGATCTTGGGCGAATTTTTCGTGGCGCCCCTTGTAAGGATTGAGTATTTGGATAAATTTCAGTTTGGTTCATTAATATAATAAACAATTTTTGGCTTTGACTCCAATACATTCGCGCCCACCTGCGCCACTCCCAAAGACTGGCACTGCGGCCGGCAGGATTATTTTCAGGGGGATGAATCTTCATCCACACACTATACTATTAACTAATAAAATACAATATAATTTATAATAGTCTCAATTACTCCAACATATAGTAATTGCTGCCTATTCTGCCAAACTCGAATCCGTGTGGATCCAATTACAAGAATTAACTGAATTAAAGAATAAAGGCAATACATGATCACATAAATAAATTAACGGACGTGCTTCAGTCTCACCGAGATAATGCTTCGATGGAGTTTAAGATCATTTTCGAGAAAACTCAAAAAATTTACGAAGAGCTGGATGTTGAATTTAAGCGTCCTAAAGTGGTGTACGCCTACAGATCAAATCAACCATATTTAGAATCTGTCACAGAAATCGATTTTCTTCATCTTCATTTTTAGCCATGGCAGAAGATATAGACAACTTTTACTGAGGTTTTCTACACAATTTTATTGGCGAGGCTACCTTGTGGTGCGAGATGTTTGACGCTAGACTAAGCGGACTGTGCATGCTCAACTCATTGTTCATAGGGAAAAAGTAGAGGAGGACACTCAATTAATTGACAAGGTAATGAATTAATTTGGACAACAACCTAGACGCCTTATTTCTATTCAAACAGTGAATTAATAAAAAAATTATTTATTAATCTTTTTCTGTATATTTTCTTTCATTACAGGGGTGTAAGCAGGGTCAGCGAGACCATTTGCGGGGCCGGGTTCAAAAATTTTGCGGGGCTGAATACACATTCAAATCCTAAACTTAAATTTTACAACGAGGAATTATTTATTTACAAATGTTATTACACGTTACGTCGATAGACTTCCAAAAATTGGGGAGTCTTATCTTTATTTTTTTAAGCATTTTTTTAAACAAATCCAAGTAATATTTTTTCGTATTCATAATTCGCTTTCACGGGGCAAAAAATTCAATGAAAGTACAAAATCTGTAATCATGTATGACTTTTGATGTAGTTTAATTTCTCTAAAAATTACATTTCGCTGATAGCGTCTGGGTCTTTTTATCTAGAGTAGTTTCCAGGATATGAGGACTTTATAGAGTTACTGAACTTTGATGATTTTTGTCACTCATTTAAACTGAATCATAAGCTACTAAAAAAATGTCTTGTATCTGTTAATGGAATTATCATTCTGTAAAAAGTTAATCAAAATCGGTGTTTTTTAATTTGGTAATTTTCGTAGACCTCGGGGCCTCTCAAAACGAGGGGCCGGGTTCCGACGAACGTGTTGAATCTGCCCTGCACCCCCCTGACTGCGGCTCAGTGTCGGATGTAGGGCTCTTCGGGCCACCGGCGGTATATATATATATATATTTGCACCCCCCCCCCCTAAATAAATTTTTTTAAACAATTTTTTACTAATTTTTATTTATTTTTTTATTTTGTACATTTACAGATAATTTATTATTTTTTTTGTTAGGTTAGTATTGAAACATTGAATTTATTGCAAAATTTTTGTCAAAGGAAGGGCAAGTTGGGAAAAAATAATAAGAAATTTGGTATTGGTAAATAAATGAAACACATGTTCTAACACTTTTTTTTTTTTTTTTTTTTCCCCTCTCTGGCCTTGCTCATAACAAAGCATTTGGCCAACTCTATAGTATTAAAAAATTTATTTTTACCCCTTAACAAGGACCAATATGACACCAGAGCGGCGCCCCCCACAGCACAGCAATAGGAGTACCCGCGGCACACGCCGCCCGGGCCACAAAAAGTTCCTGCCTTGATCCTTAGTATAAAAACTGAGGCCTAAGATGTAAAGGTCTCAGAAGATCATTGTCGAAGACTATGAATAAGTTTGAAATGTCTTTAAGGGATTCATAATAAGTAATGATTAAATGAGATATGGAGTAGTATGTCAAGTGTTATTCCAAAACCATCCAATAGACAAAATATGCCCTATTATTATCTTGGTAATGTCCGATTTAACATTTGTATAATGGAGAAGAATTGTCATTCGTGTTGGTAGCAAAATTTTTTCTTTGGTAATATCAGTGTAAAATGTGTCTATTTTGATCTTATATCTATCACAGTTCAAATATATATGATCAATATCCCCAATATTTTCACCACCACACACGCAAAATGGAGTATCCCTGACTCCCAGTCTATGTAGGTGAGACGGTGTGGGAGCATGACCGCTACGAAGGCGAAATATCAGTGTGGACAGATTTTTAAAATAATGGTTGTATATGAACCATGGTGTATGGGGAATTATAGGAACTATTTTAAAGAGATGGCCTCCTTTGGTCTTACTGCTCTCTGCCCAATGTTGTTGCCATTTTGAAAGAGATTTATTTTTAATGATGTTATAGATGTCAGAAATAGGGAGAGCAATGTTTAAAAACTCCCCATCCACCCTGGCTAGATTAGCAAGTTGGTCTGCTTGTTCGTTACCATTTATCCCTGCGTGCCCCGGAATCCATGTGTTCCAAGAATCCAATGTTCTAACACTTAAATCTACAAATAGTAACAATAATAATATTAAAAAAATAAACTTTACTATAAAAAAAATAAAAAAATAGATAAATAATATATGCAATTATCAACATAATTATATAT
This sequence comes from Forficula auricularia, assembly GCA_024734495.1. NCBI lineage: Eukaryota > Metazoa > Arthropoda > Insecta > Dermaptera > Forficulidae > Forficula > Forficula auricularia. The sequence continues at coordinate 43,118,613 of JALMQS010000099.1, read as the reverse complement.
TAAAAATTTAGAGAAAAAATATTATTAGACATGTAATACTTTTTTTTCCTAGATTTTGCTTAAGCAAAATCTTGTATTAAATCGTTGCAGTCCAATTTTTTTCTTTACTCATATTTTTGCTTTATCCAATGCGAAGCATGGGAGAAAGTATTGCAATCGGTCGCGCGGCAAGCGCGACTTCAACGGGTCCTCAGGTAAAGACTACGGAACCCATGGACTCAATTAAGGTCACAAATTGAAGTATTCAATGAGATTGAATTTTAGCACGTGGCGGTTTTGCCAAAAGTTACCTGGAATCTCGTCGAGAGGCCAAAAAGTGTCATTTTTTTGGAAGTGCGTGCGGATGGATGGATGGATGTTATCGTTTTTTTCGTCCACGATTTTTTCCACACCTTTGAACCGACTGAAATGAAATTGAAAACCTACCATCATTTTAACAAAATGAAGCGCTGATTAGTTTTTGGTACATATCGGCCCACAAACATTAGTATTATACAACATTATTTATTTCAGTACTTTTTTAGTTTTTTCTAAATATCTTTAAAATGACTTAACCAATTTTGATGAAATTTAATATCCTAATTAAGTACCTTGGGGCCGACAAAAAAGGTTAAATAAAGTTTTTAGTAAAATTATATTTTAAAGTACTTTACTCTAAAGTAAGATTTTTGAATTCTTTAAAATTTATTCATTTGATATGTTTAATATAGGACTCATTTAACCTAACTAAGTAAGAGTGGATAGGCTTTTCTCTGTGAAATGCTAAAAATTTGGGAGGAAAGTTTATAAGTAACCATAGCAACTGCGTTCTTTACTTATCCGTTACCTTTATAGAGGAATCGACTTAAAACCAAAAATAGCGATTGATTCTCATCTATTACTTGAGGAATAACCATTCTATATTGGAATTTTGACGTTTCGGTTTTTATTGGTAACCATTGCTGAAGACATAGAGGAATCGACATAAAATCAAAAATAGCGATTGATTCTCATCTAGTACTTGAGGAATAACTATTCTATATTGGATTTTTGACGTTTCGGGTATTATTAGTAACCATTGCTGTAGACATGGAGGAATCGACTTAAAATCAAAAATAGCAATCGATTCGTCAAAAATCCAATGTAGAATGGTTATTCCTCGACTATTAAATGAGAATCGATCATTATTTTTGAATTAAAGTCAACATGAACTGCAAATTGCAAGTGATATCTGATTAATAATAAAGGAATAAACATTTTTTTATTGTTAAAGGATAAATAATTAATATATCCAGTACACACCAAGCCAGCAAAACATATTAATATTTCAAATGTATTTGGATAAAGTTTAGCAACGATCCGTTGCAGTTTATTTTTATTTCTGGCTGACCGGGTCCCTTGTTTTTCCGGGCCTCGGGCGAGCGCCCGCTGCGCTCGTACTATAATCCGACACTGCTGCCGCTCTGTTAATATTACAACGATAGAGATTTTGACGTTCCTAGACAGGACCGTGCCAAGCTATTCGGTTGCCCGTTTACAAACTTTAATTTTACGCCTTCTTTGTAGTCTTTTTTTATGTTTATTTATTTATTTTTATTTATTTCACAAAGTATACAAACATACGGCCTTAGGTCCAACCTAGTGTTTATACACAATTTATCAACCATATTTTACAAAGTTGGCAAAAGAGTTCACCAATACACACATTTTGGAGGGCAAGAAGAGAAAACAAAAAGTAGAAAAAGATTAGAAGACATGAAGGAAATAAGAGTAAGGAGTATCAGTTATTGGGATCCATAAAGAACGAAGACCTGAGAGCACCAAGAGTCGGGTTTGCATTAAATTTGGATGGAAGTTCATTCCAAAGCCTTGCACCCGCCAATTTGAAGGAATGAAAGAAGTGTTTAGTCTTATAGTGCACCTGCACTAGCGTTGTCTTCCTGGTGGAGCGACCGACGACAAATAGATTTTCTAAATAAGACGGCCAAATGAATTTTTCAGAATTTAATAGCTTATAAATAATCACACAACACCATCAAGCGTAAAATTTAGAAACATGAGTGTTTAAAATGAGTTTTTTTATCCTGGTCCGAAAGATGTCTACGTACTTTTTGATTTAAGACAGCGCGTGCATGAATTCAAAGATATTTCTAATCTTTTGTCCGATTTACTATCGAGGGAATTTGAAAAGATTATGTCGCAGTACTGAAAAAGGGATGTGCTAATAGACTCTTACTTAAATTGAGGCGAAGATTATATGGCGTGAGATATGAGAGTCGCTTCAATGAGTGAAGAGCCCCATAAACACTACGGCATATATTATTTGTTTGAATTTTCTAAGATAAATTGCACGAAATCGTTAAACCTAGATTATTAGCTGAGCAAGTGAATGGAATACTATCGTTATTGTAGAGAATAGGAGGTAATAAGATAGTAGGCAGGCATTCTCTTTTCAAGTGTCTGTCCAGCTGTTTTGCCGCCCTTTGACTTGGCCGCCTGTGTGTTTGCACACATTCGCCCTATAGTCGGCGCGGCCCTGCCCCTAGAAGGGCAGGCTTCCCCTTTACTGATACGGCCACTTGGTTGAGACTTGAAAATATTTTCCCTTTTTTTAACCTACTTCAAAAAAGGAGGAGGTTCTCTATTCGACTGATTTTTTTTTTTTTTTTTGTGTCTATGTTACCTCATATCTCCGCCAACTGTGAACCGATTTTGAAAAAAAAATTGCATTGGGTTCAGTCTACCTTCGGATTGGTCCCGTTTTTTTTTATTGGTATTAGACCTTTTTTGTTAGGTTTGTTCATGCCTAACTTCTTTGTTTATGAACCGATTTCGATGATTCTTTTTTTATTGGAAAGTGGCTATCTTAGGGATGGTGCCGTATTAATTTGGTCAAGTTCTGATGATATGATCAACGACGAAATAACGTAAATCTCCAATTCTTATGACCAAATAATTGAAATAAAAAATTATTTTTAAGAAAAAATAAAACCGACTTCAAAAAAATTAAATGCAACAAATAAAATACACTAAAAGGTATAAAATAATTATTAACTTATTTAGTTACAACTAAACTACGAAATATTAACATGAAATTACTTTTTGTACTCGGTGCCAATGCGATTCATAAAAGGTATATGTTTGGCACCGACTTAAAAAAGTAATTTCATGTTAATATTTCGTAGTTTAGTTGTAACTAAAATAAGTTAATAATTATTTTATACCTTTTAGTGTATTTTATTTGTTACATTTAATTTTTTTGAAGTCGGTTTTATTTTTTTCATAAAAATTATTTTTATTTTTCTATTTTTAGTGATGTTATTAATAATAGTGATCATATCATCAGAACTTGACGAAATTAATATGGCACCATCCCTAAGATACCCCTTTCGGATAAAAAAAGAATCATCGAAATCGGTTCATAAACAAAGAAGTTAGGCATGAGCAAACCTAACAAAAAAAGTCTAATACCTATGAAAAAAATCGGACCAATCGGAAGGTAGACCGGACCCAATGCAATTTTTTTTTCAAAATCGGTTCACAATTGGCGGAGATATGAGGTAACATAGGCACAAAAAAAAAATTCAGTCGAATAGAGTACCTCCTCCTTTTTTTGAAGTCGGTTAAAAATAAAATCTTTTGAATGCAAGGTATTATATTAAGTCACTATTAATAACATCACTAAAAAGAGAAAAATAAAAATAATTTTTAAGAAAAAAATAAAACCGACTTCAAAAAAATTAAATGCAACAAATAAAATACACTTAAAGGTATAAAATAATTATTATCTTATTTAGTTACAACTAAACGACGAAATATTAACATGAAATTACTTTTTGAAGTCGGTGCCAAAACAAACTATACCTCTATAAGCGAGCGAACCCGCCAAACGTACTAAGTAAGATCCGTCGAGTGCGATTCATAATAAAATGCATATGTTTGGCACCGACTTCAAAAAGTAATTTCATGTTAATATTTCGTCGTTTAGTTGTAACTAAATAAGATAATAATTATTTTATACCTTTTAGTGTATTTTCTTTGTTGCATTTAATTTTTTTGAAGTAGGTTTTATTTTTTTCTTAAAAATTATTTCTCATAATTTCGGGAGTTGATTTTTGGTTGATATATGGATGCACAAATAATGTATTTTTTTAATACTTTGGAAATTACAAAATAAATATATTTTGTAAAAGTGTGATGAATCTCGCGGGCCGGAAAAATGTTCAAGACGGGCCGCGCGTTGGCCACCCCTCGTCTAGCTGTTTTGCCGCCCTTAGATTTGGCTGCCTGTGTGTTTTGCACACATTAGCCATATAGTCGGCGCGGCCCTGCCCCTAGAAAGGGCAGGCTTCCCCTTTACTGATACGGCCACTTGGTTGAGTCTTGAAAATATTTTCCCTTTTTCCTCCAATTGTGTTGCTTAAAACTTGTTTGAATTTTGCGGTGGTCGACGCCAGCGCCCTCAATAAGCAGTCTCCTAATTTCGCTCATTCCTGTGATCTAAGATCGTTGTTTTGGTCCAGTCAAGATGTCTCAAATATCAGAAATAGGGAACAAATTGTCAGTGCTTGAAGAACAGCTGAAAGCGGAATCGAGAGACCGAGACTTCTTGCCTCCGCATGCCATGCTCTCGACAACCCCTATTGCAAAACACGGCTCGGGCACAGGCCGAAGACCCAACCAATGTGAGTGGAGCCCTCCACCTCGGGGACCAGGAAGACACCCTCCTCACTCACTCGTCAAGGCACCTGACATCCAAAACAATCCACCTTTGCTGCAACTAACCCGAAAACCATCTCTTTAAAATAACATTCACCCCTTTTATTATTACTATTACTTCTTTTAGGTTAATTGCTACAGACAAAAAATTTACTTTTTATACAAGTCAAATTATTATTTATTCTTTTGTCTATTTATTTTTTTATTTTTTTTTTCATGAATTCTATTCTATATTTTATCAATATTGATGTAGATGAGATACTAAGCCTAAGATTAGATTAATCAATCACACAAAAGAATATGTATGAATATTGCAAATTGTCAAAATTAAAAAAAAAGTTAAAAATCAACTATTTTTTAAATAATTATCTTATTATATTAAACGAGCAATTCTTGTATAAATATATAGAATCGGTTTCTCGAAAACGACTCTAACGATTTTGCCAAAAATTGGTGTACTTAGTCTCATGAGTTATTAGTTGTGTCAAATTTTTAATCCGATTGAAATAAAAGAAGAGGGTGTAAATTAGTTATGTCGCAAAATAAATATTTGAATCGTTCATATCTCGTCTTCGGTAAGTCACAGAGCCTTGAAATTTGAAACTTAAGCTAGAGCCAAAGAGTTACCGAGCATCGCTCGGTGCTCATGCTCGGTGCTCCAGGCACTTTTTTTTAATGAGAAGTAGTGCTTGAGAAAACTAGGGAATAAAATTAAATTAGATGGATGCTATTTTATATATCTATTGGGATAAATCAAATAGTAAGTACTATACTGCGAAATGTAAAAAAGATTACATATATGTAAATATTTTATCAAATGGAGACTATAGTTTCGAAGGCTTTGCCTTCATCTTTAATCTTCTACAAATATTCCCCATAATTATTCATTTAAATAATCGACTTTCTACCTACCCCATGAATTCAATTCAATTTTTAACAAGAAATTGCAACAAAAACTGCTATTGAATATTTCTGTGAATTATTTATATTGCAGACTGAAGGTAAAGGCAAAACATACTCTAATTAATAAAGTATTTACATATATCGTCGCCTTAGAGTGTAAACCTGCTTACTCATAACAAGGAAATTTCACAGGGCAGACAAAAAACAAACAAAATTTAATATTGTTGTTATGGAAAGAAACTATTTTTCACATTTTTTTTTCTACAACTTACGATCCTAATTTTAAGTAGCAGTTTTACTTGGACGATGTTGCATCTCTTTTTCTTTCGAATGGTATTAATATGTCATATATATGATAAAAAATGGATTTAGCAGGTTTAGTTATACAAATAAAAGTATCGTAACGTTGACATGATAAACTTGAAAATTACCAAATTTTAACCCCATTTTCTTTAACGACGCGAGCTCATGTAAATAATTCTATCAGACATTCAATTTGTTAATTATTTTTTTTATTCTTTATATCATTTGTGTTGATATATATTTTATATGCTAATATTAAGTCCATCGATGGGGGGGGGGGGATTCACCCTATTTCCATATAAGAAAAATATCCATAACAGTAAAATGTATGTTGTAGATGTAGATGACAGTCCCTTTTGATTTCTTTATAAAATGTGATATTTCTCTATAAGAAATAAGAACAATCAGCAGCTCCTCTTTATTACTATCAAATTTGACTTGATAACGTCTCCAGAATTAAGGGATGAAAACTTCATGTGTTTTGAAGAACTTTCTAGTTAGCCTGTCCAAGAAGCAATTGAGAAATAAATAAAAAATGTAATTATTCTCACGATTATTTGGCTCCTACTTTTAAAGGCCTCTCAAGTTATGATGGATGTAGTTCAATTCATCGCTCTTTTGGTATCTGAACGTCTTCATTATGCCTATAGAATAATAAAATATAATCCTTAATTTTATAAAAACAAACCAAAGACTATTCTAAATAAATATACATTTATATATAAATATATACTTAAATTTTATTTAAATTTATTTGAGACTGGTTTCGAATTCCCTGCCTTCATCTCCAGACTAATATTTAATTGGGTTTTAAGCAATAATTGAATTCACCTGTTCAGATAAGAATTAATGTTATTCACAGACTTTTGGGCAAAATGATACCGTGTATATATATATATAATATATCGGACACACTGGCGATAATTGACTCTTTTCTCTCATTTATAAATATTTAATGTAAAGAAATGAATATCTTTTTGAGAAAGAAAGATTGAATTTTTTCTCAAAATCAACTTGTGATATATAATCACATATATTGCATGTTTGGAGGTGATGGTCTCAAGGGTCTGACTAGTTGCCCGGAAAGCTTACTAGTGCTTGGGTTCGACTCCTTAGGGGACAAGACCCTCCTACATGCCATATAAACATATCTATTAAAATCTTTGATAAATGATCTAAATTCATGTTCGTAAAAATAAATATTTAATTTGCAATTATATAGAAAAGTGCATTTATTTAAACTATAAATCTTTACCTTTACTTTTAATCACTTTATCTCAATTTATTATTTTCGCTTTTATTTGATTATTTATGTAGTCATATAAAATTACTAAATTTCTAATTAATTAATAACAAATGTTACTTAATGTCTCTCTTCCTTTTCTTTCAAGTATAATTAGTACGAAAACATTTAATAATTATTCATCATTATTATTCATTATCATACTACTGTTTCTTCATGTTTATTCTGCTCCCTAGAAATTACTTTCACTTTTTGATTAATTAATTTTTTTTTAATGTTTGATTATTTTTCACTATTTATTCTTACGCTTGATGTTAATTAAAATCAAATTTCAATAATAAAATTTATTTTTTCTAGTGGGAAGTATACATCCAGACGGCACTCCAATGAAACCTCGAAATTTGCCACTTCCAGTTCAAACTGCTCCTACTCGAGCTCCTGATTCAGAAATTGAAAGTAAAATGCAAGAAATAATGAAAATGAATGGAATACTTAATATAAATGGAGAGGTAATATATTTATCAACAATAGCTCTATATAATTCATTTATTCAACATTTTTATCATTTTTAAAAGGAAATCAATAAATAAACATATCATCTATTTTACATATTGATATAATAACCCGCAACCGTGTGTCGAAGAATATTTGGGGGTGTCTTAATCAACGAAACCTTTATAGAAGATCAATTTGCTTGTTTAGAGCCTCTGCCAAAAAAATTTAATTTTAATACCTTATTGAATTAAAAGAAATAAAACTATCCCTCAACTATATTCTTCTGTTATCAGGGGCTTGTTCATTTACTTTTATGTTCATGATTTTTCAATCTGAATAAATACAGATTTTCTGAAAACCTTTATTCCACTTATTGTCTAATATAGTGATTCTCAACCTGGGTTCCGCGGAACCCTAGGGTTCCACAAAGGGATGTTTGGGTTTCCCCGCGCCTAGAGGTCAATAAAAGAAAAAATAGAAAAACAAAAATAGTCGTTAGTAGTATTACCCCTCGAAAAATTTGTCATATAAAGAAAAAAAATGCAAAATTTACTCTAAGTATTAGCTTATATTCAAATAAAACCATTGATACCTACTTAAGAATACGGTGAGCATCACTATTATTGTCTCAGTGATACCATTTTTGTTTCTCTCAAGTACCTTATCTTATAATACAACTGCAATTGGATGTTGATGAAGGCAGTCCACGATGGTTGTAAAAAATAAGACTATCATGGTTTTATTATTTTACATTTATTTGTTAAAACCGACGTTTCGGAGATTTATTCTCTCCTTCTTCAGGTTTTAACAAATAAATGTAAAATAATAAAACCATTATAGTCTTATTTTTTACAACCATCGTGGACTGCCTTCATCAACATCCAATTGCATATTTGTACCAGTCCGTCTCCTAAAGAAAAACGCTATCAATTATAATACAACGATTACGTTACATTAGTAACAAAATGAAAACATCATTTAAATTGTTTTATTATTATTTTGTTATTCATGACGTTTGAAATAATATTGCTTTTCAAATAGATGAGAATATTATTTATGAGTATACATTGAATATGTAAAAAAAACTTGTCCGATCCGAAAGGGGCATATGGGTATCCCAATGACATTACCAAACAAATTTAATAATAATATTATTCATGAAAACAAAAATATAAGGTATTGTAATCTAAAATGCACTTTTTTTGTATACAATTTCCCCAAAATCTGCAAATTTTTAAAATGTGGCAACACCGTCATTCGGCGGCTGTATGTTATGTTTGGAAGCTCTAAAACTAAAATGATCTTGATATTTTGACGAAAAACTAAATATCTCATATTTTTCCTCAGAATTAAATATAAGTGCTCTAGGGTTCCTCGCTCTACAAAAGGTTGAGAAACACTGGTCTAATACATATATTACAAATTGTCGACTATTATGGAAAGTCAAACATTTACCAATGAAGGGATAGGAAGTCCTTCCGACAGCAAGAAGCCCACCGTAGGCGGGCTTTATAGCTGGTTTCTATATATATAATAAATGAATATTTAAACGTATATTACATATTTTCAGTATTTATCATTTTCTATCAAGAATTAAGAACACAATATTTCAGATATTTCTCTATTCGTTTTCCAATTATTGATCGCTCTGTATCTATTAATACTTGAAAACGGTTCCAGAAATAGGAATCGGAATTTTATTAACTACATTAAGTACATAATAGAGCCCGTGAAGTCAGATGACAAATGAGAATTATTCGCAAACCGTCTGGCTCCCAAATTTTCACTTATTGAACTTTTCATGGGTTCGGTTCTAGACTTCGAATACTCTTGGCAACAAACCTTTATTTATTATATTTTTTTATACATAATAATTAATCATTTTTGTTCCATCTTTTTCAAAAAAACTTCATGAATTTATTCATTTTGCTTTAACAATAATGTACGTGATCGGCATTTAATAACATTGTTTTATAGTTTTAAAATATATTTATGATATAAATAAGTATTAATCATAGTTTAATTCATTTCATTTATTTTACAGACATATAAGACTGAAATTAAAGACTTAGAACATTTAGGTGAACTTGGTAATGGTACATGTGGAAATGTTGTTAAAATGTTACATCGCCCTAGTAAAACAATAATTGCTGTTAAGGTAAACTATTATTTGAAGTATTGTTAAAAATTTTATTCTTCCCCACAGAGCAGGTGCAATAAGTGCCCTGTTGAGGGGCCCTGAAAAAGCCCTCATGATAAAAAAAATTATACTAAAATGATAAAAAATTAAATTGCTAATTACTTAATTCTATTATTTAATTAAATTCTTACAAAAAACGCATTACACTCCTTGTATTATTATTTTTTTTTATAAAACAAAATTTATTATTTAATTAAATTCTTACAAAAAACGCATTACACTACTTGTATTATTATTTTTTTTTATAAAACAAAATATGGGCCCCCGAACTTAACACCTAACCCAGGGCCTTTCAAAGACTATTTATGGCACTGATTCCATAAATCATGTTCATGTTTTTAATAAATTTTTATTTTTCTAGCAAATGCGGCGATCAGGCAATTCCGAAGAAAACAAAAGGATAATGATGGACCTGGATGTTGTTCTTAAATCACACGATTGTCCATTTATTGTACAGTGTTTAGGTTGTCTCTTTACAGACGCAGATGTCTGGATTTGTATGGAATTAATGGATACATGCTTTGATAAACTATTAAAGCGTTTACATAAACCTATCCCCGAAAGAATACTAGGAAAAGCAACATATGCTGTAAGCGTTCTACTCATATTATCGTTTTCCTGCTTGTTTAATATATTAATTTTATTTTTCACTTAGTAATATTACAAAATACAGATTGTTTTTGAAAGTGATGCTTTCCTTTCAATCAACAATATTTTTTTTTTATTTATTTAATGTCACCGGGAACAAAGCCCATTTAGACAGCACATAAGTAAAGTGTTAGTAGGGTTAGTGAGGGAGCCGAGTTTTTAGCCCGTAGAAATTTTTATTTGCCACCCAGGATCGAACCCCGGCCTCCCACTCCAACATCGTCATAATCGATCGATGCCGAAGCGAGGCCAGTGCGTTAGCCGACTGAGCCAACCCGACTCCCTGATCAACAATATTAGGTGCTAAAAAATATCACCCTTACAAATGTTTTTAATAACTTTTACGATTATTTATTAGAGTAAGCGTTCGAAGTTGTCTTTATTTTGTTATAAAGTCACCTAGTTCGATTATCATTGATTCAGTTATATTTCAAACATCTACAAACATTTTTCAATTGATCATTTCAATAATCAATTTCAATAATTAGTTAAACAAAACCTGTATTGTAAAAAAATATAGCTTCGTTCGTAATGAACATTTCGAACTTGTTCGGGATCTTTTTGTTGTCTTTTGGTAAAAATCAAATTCCTTAAAAACGTTTTTGAATTTTTCGGAGATATTTTATTTTCACCATTGACAACACTAACAAAAGATCCTGAATATGTTCGGAACGTCTACCACGAATGGTTGAATAAAATTTTTATTTATATTCACTATTTCAAACAATAGAAAAACCACAAATAAAACAATAATTTATTTTAATAATTCTTTACCAAGATCAGTTTTCTTCCTATTGACGTCACCACATTAGAATTAATTGACCATCACTAAGGGCCAGTTGTATGTCGGTTTGTAAAGTCTTTGTTAAAGTTGACAAAGGGTAAAACCTCAGAATTCACGTGCTCGGCGGGATGGCCAATCAGATGAAAGTGAGTGTCATCTGATTGACCATCCGGCCGGGCACAAGGTGAATTCTAAGGTTTTACCCTTTGTCAACTTTAACAAAGACTTTACAAACCGACATACAACTGCCCTTAAGAAGCTATTTATAATTACATATATATATAAGCTATAAGAATTTTGCTGGCTTGGTGTGTACTGGATATATTAATTTTTTATTGTTAAGGATAAATAAATTCAATTTATTTATCCTTAACAATAAAAAATTAATATATCCAGTACACACCAAGCCAGCAAAATTCTTATAGCTTATTATATATATGTATTAAATATTTAACAATAAAAAATAAGCTATAAGGTTTATTTAAAATTTATACATAAGAGAATATTTAATTTTTATTAAAAAATTTCTTTATTTTTTTGCAGACTGTAAAAGCTTTAGATTATTTAAAAGAACAGCATGGAGTTATACATAGAGATGTTAAACCAAGTAATATACTCTTAGACAAACGAGGAAACGTAAAATTATGCGATTTTGGAATTAGTGGACGTCTTGTTGATAGTAAAGCTCGGACAAGAAGTGCTGGATGTGCTGCTTATATGGCGGTAAGAATAATTATTATTACTGGCTACTCACTTAAAACTTTCATTCTGAAAAATAATTAAAAAAAAAATAGTTACTGCTAGGTTGGTGTAAAATTTGAGTGTATAAAATACGTTTATTGAAATACAGGTTGAATACAGAAATTTCTAGAAGCATGAAGTCCTTGATCGATTTCTCATTATTAGCCTTCCAATTTACCTTGTCACAAGTTAATTTTTCTCAGGCAGATGTAACAAACAATCAGCTTAGAAAACAGGAAGTTGCTATTGAAGACATATGTATGGAGCATAGCCATGTACGGGTGTGAAACCTGGACAATTAGAAAAGCGGAGAGAAAGAGATTAGAAGCTTTCGAAATGTGGTGCTACAGAAGAATGATGAATATCAAATGGATGAATAAAATTACAAATGAAGAAGTTCTTGGAAGAATCGGAGAAAGAAGAACCTTGTGGAAGAGTCTGAAGAAGAGAAGAGGTCAGATGATGGGGCACACACTGAGACATGGGGGACTGCTTAGGGATATCTTGGAGGGGGAGGTGGGAAAGAAAAGGGGAAGGGGAAGACCCAGATTAGAATATTTCAACCAAATAATTGGGGATATGGGATGCCAGACATTTAGAGAGGTCAAACAGCTGGCGGGGGACAGAGTCGAGTGGAGACGGATTGTTGCATCAAACCAGTCTTAGGACTGTATACTCAATGATGATGATGAGATGTAACAACTTTGGGTAGGAGGTTACTATATTTCTATTAAGTACATTACAATGAATATACTTTTCAAAAGAGGAAAAGAAAATGATAATATAAAACTTGTTTTCCTAAATATCTGGTTGGATTGATTGAAGACTGAGACTTTTCACTCCTTGCAAAACAAACACGTAGACATTGCTTCCGCGATTATTTTAGATTCATGCTGACTTAAAAAATTGAGGCGTTCTTTGAAAAAACACCACTTGTCAAAAAATAAAACTTTTCAATAGAGGAAAAATCTTTATAACATTCCGGGCTAGTCAGTAAAAACCGATATTTTAAGTTTTTTTTTTATGAAAATGATGAGAGGAGTTACACCAAAAAGGTGGAGAGGAGTTACACCAAAAAGGTGGATCCCCTAAAGGCCTGGGTTGGGCCCTCCATCGTGAAAGGAAGATGAGGGAATTTTAAGGGCTGGGAAGGGGCCGAAGGTATTTGTGGATACGGGTCTTAAACAGTTGAAGGTTATAAGTCGCGGCGAAGACGGTGGTTGGGAGTGAGTTCCAGTCTCTGGAGGTATAGTTATTTTGGATTACTGGGGAGCTTTAGCGAACTGTCGATGTTCCTTGCATGAAAAATTACCTTCTATTTACTGGAGGCACATATGAGATTTTCATGAAAAATAACATAGAGGTTTTTGCAAAGAACGCCTCAATTGGTGATCTGGTAAATTATAATTAAGGAGAGTTTTTGTTAATTATAATTTACATAATGTTTCGCTATAAACCAACACCACACTCCCTTAATTTAATTGATCTTGAACTTGATAAATTAATGCGAGTAAAATACAATTTTGTATAATATGCGTCTATAAGAACCTTGGTGTCATTTCCTTTGATTCGAAATCACTGGAATTTTGTGATAAAATACCAATGTAGGTGTCTCTATGGACGTTTTGACCTCTCCTGGAAATCCATACGTACCTTTATCTCCTACCTATTCCCTAAAATTTCTTTCTCTTTTAAAGATGCAGGGGTTCACCCCGAACTATAAGGATTGTACCTTCTTTTTTTGGATCATTGCCTTCTTGCATCAATATCGTTAAAGAAAAAAAACAAGGCTAAAAAATAGTTAGTTAAGAACGATGTTTCGGCCGAAAGCACTTAGAATACACATTTTAATGAGATAATCTAACCAGAATGCAAAAAATGAGTAATCTAAGAGCTTTCAACCGAAACATCTTTCCTGATAAACAACTTATCCACCTAAGCATCAAATCTTTAAAAAATGTTCGATTTTAATTTTATAATACCTATATGTTTGAAACTATTTTATGATTGAATTTTATAACTTTTTACAGCCTGAAAGAATAGACCCACCGAATCCCAGTGAGCCAGACTATGATATTCGAGCAGACGTTTGGAGCTTGGGCATTACACTCGTTGAATTGGCCACAGGTTTCTTTCCATATCGGGATTGTGTTACAGATTTTGAAATCTTAACCAAAGTATTAGCTGAAGATCCACCTCATTTGCCTTTGGATGGACAATTTTCACCAGAATTTAGAGATTTTGTCCAAAGCTGGTAATTTTCATAATTTATTTGAATATTATTTATTTAAACAAATTTACATAACAGATTTGAGGTTTAATACATATTATTGTAGTTATTTCAGTTTTACACATGTTTTAGAAAAGAGTAGATTTCTTGAATTTTCTTATTTCCATTTGATTTATTTGTGTGTTATTATATGACTTGTTCTATTTTGAACTTCATTCGTTATCTGGGTGGATGAAATTTTAATTTACATATAGCTAAACCTTGGAAAAATTGTCTCAAAGGTAGATGGAGCCGTCCATAAAATATGACACGTCCTCCCCCCCCCCCCCCATATCATAATTCGTCACATTTTTTAGATCCCCTAACTATAATTACGACACAATATCTCAGTCCAATAAAAATTGAAAGATAATTTGTATAGTTTTCATTAATTGTATTGTACTAGTATTATTGAAATGTATTCATACTTAAAAGAAAATAAGTTTTCCCAGTACAAAATTAACATTTTTTAAAACGAATAAATCAAGTTCAAAACTCATTACCTTAACTATTACGTTATTGCACGCTCTAAAAGTCATAAGTAAAATTATGATTGTTAAAATAATAAAAATGAAATGTATCGATCTGACGTCAAATTTACTTAGGTCGCCTTATCCCTCTTACATATTGTCTCCTTATTGCTTACGTATTTTATGGACGACCCTTAATATTATAACCAGGTATATAACATTTTCATCTTCTCATTAAAGCCTCTGTTGAAGATTTATCAAAACCAAATAACATATGAAAATTGTCTAACATGTTCTTCCAGCAAAAAATCTCAATTTTTAAAAAAATATAATGTAATATATTCATCTATAGCTTTACAATTAATAATATGTATTAATAGCCAAATCGGCTAAGTGCATTTCTTTATAGAATAATTAAATAAAAATAATTATAAATAATTTATTTAATTAAGTGGATATCGATGAGGCAGTCCAAAAAAGAAGAAGATAATTTACACTATCTTTTTATTCATAAAACCGACGTTTCAGAGGCTATTCCCTCCTTCTTCAGGGTTTTGAAAAGTCAGTGAAGGAAATCCAATGCGGCATTCTCCTTCCTTCACTGACTTTTCAAAACCCTGAAGGAGGGAATAGCCTCCGAAACGTCGGTTTTATGAATAAAAAGATAGTGTAAATTATCTTCTTCTTTTTTGGACTGCCTCATCGATATCCATCCACTTAATTCACTTATCAGTCCGTCTCCAAAAATTACTCCAATCTTAATTTATTTAATGATTCATTATTATGATATGTATACACCATTTAATTTTTATTTTTAGTTTATCTAAAGATTTGAAAAAACGTCCAAAGTATATTGCATTACTAGTTCACCCTTTTATGAAGCGTTACGAATCTTTATATGTCGATGTTGCCGAGTGGTATGAAAAAGAACGACAACTTATGGAAGCCAACGCAAGAAGGTATATGAATATAATTGACAACATTAAATCATTCGTAAACAATAAATTATTTACATTCTTTCTTTTTATATAAACATTTAATTTTCTGTAAAAAATTTGTAATTTAAAAGAATAAAATCATTGCTAAACAACAAATTATTAAAAAAAAATTTTTTTATATAAATAAATACACATCTCTTATAAAAACAATTGTCAAACTTTTATTAAAACTCCAAACGTTTCGAGAGAATTTCTCCTTTTATCAATGAAATTTAATTAAATTCTAAAAAAAGAAACAAGAAAATTGCTTTATGTAATGAATATAAAACTGTGTTTCTTATATCATCAATATACTTTATAATAAAGCAGTAAGGACTCACTTGGTTTGTCCGGTTTCGCCCACTTATGGCTCCGCCCCCTGTGTACTCTATCTACCGTAGACTTTCTGGAAGCTTCTAGAAACTTCGGGAACCTTCTGAAATGTTCATCAAGGACAGTCGTTCACAAGAATTGGACTCTGTCTGCTTTGCAGTTGGTTTATTAGATAAAGCAATTTTCTTGTATCTTTTTTGAAATTAAATTAAATTAAATTTCATTGATAAAGGAAGAAATTCTCCCGAAACGTTTCGAGTTTTAAATAAACGTTTGACGATTGTTTTTTATAAGAGATTTGTTGTTTTTTTTTATATAAATATTGAATTAATATTCTGTAATGAAATTGTAATTTAAAAGAATAAAAATAAAAAATATTTAAATACTTATATTGTTTTCTGAAAAAATTTAATTATAGAATGGCTCCTGCTGTTTCTACGCCACCCCATCACCAACGATCTTTAAGTGAATCCACAACTCGAGCAATCAATAGTCACAATGGAGCACCGGAGTCAGTTGGTGGAGGAGGTGGCGGCGGCGGTGGCGGCGTCAAAAACTTCTCTGTCTTTGGTCAACGTCGTGCTGCTTTTCAACCCCCTTCTAATTCCTCTTCAACTCCTATACAAACAAATCCACCACCGCCCTCTGCTCAACCACAACAAGGATTTTGGAAAATACATTCACAACATTCAAATCATAATCATCATAATCATTATCGACAGCAGGGTTCACCTTCCCATTCGCCTTTAGCTGGCGCTACTGGTCAAGAAGAGTATGAACCTTGGGACACCAACAGGATTGTCGGGTAGGCTTTGAATCTCTCTTTTCTAATAATTTCTCAACTAACCTGAGATGATAGCTCATAAATATAATCTTTGTATTTATTTGAAATTTTTCACAATATTTTCAATAATAATTTATCATTTTAATTTTGTAATCAATTAGTTTGAAATTTTTTCTTCTTGTGATTCTTTTTTTTCTTTTTACTGTATATGAAATATATTTTAATTTTCTATCAACTTCATTATTGAATTAATTCACCCAAGAACAAAAATAAGTAAAAGTAAAAAATCCGATACTCGTTATTTCAAGATAATTGATTTGAAACACTTTTTTAAAGACAATTTTTTATTAATATTTTAACTATGATTATAATTATAAAACTAATTTTTTAATAATAACTTTTAACTCAGGAAATTTCAATACTGTAGATAGATTACATGTTGAACGGAGTCCAGAATGAAAAAATAAATACAAATATATTAATCTTTATTCAATTATCTCGGACCAGTTTCCTAATAATTTTTAGAAAAAAAACCGACTTCAAAAAAATTAAATGCAACAAATAAAATAATTAAATAACTCGAAAATCAAATAAAATGCACTAAAAGGTATAAAATAATTATCTAATTTAGTTACAACTAAACGACGAAATTTTTCCATGAAATCACTTTTTGAAGTCGGTTCTAAACAAACTATATAAGTTCTCTCCATTACATGCCAAACGTATTAAGTATGATCCGTCAAGTGCGATTCATAAAATGTATGATTGGCACCGCCTTCAAAAAGTGATTTCATGGAAAAATTTCGTCGTTTAGTTGTAACTAAATTGGATAATTGTTTTATATCTTTTAGTGCATTTTATTTTATTTTTGAGTTATTTAATTATTTTATTTGTTGCATTTAATTTTTTTGAAGTCTCGTTTTTTTTTTCTAAAAATTATTTTTATTTTTCTCTTTTTACTGATGCTTACCATGCATCGCAGGTAGATAGGCAGTTCTCACATCCGGTCTTTCGACTTTTTTTATTTATAAAAAAATTTTCCATTATTTGCTCAAAAGAATTGTTAATTTGTCATTGATCATATTCAGAACTTGACCAAATTAATATGGGACCAATCGGAAGGTACCCCCTTTCCAATAAAAAAAATCATCAAAATCTGTCCACATTGTAGGCAAGGGCGGATCGAGGGGGGGCGGGGCGAGGGGCGATCGCCCCCCCCCCATAGAGGCCCGTGAATGGCAAAAAAATTTGTAAAAAAAAACAAAAAAACATTTATTTTTTAAAAAAATTTTAAAATTGAAAATAAAGTTCTATGTGTGTGTGTGGGGGACCCCCCCCCCCCCCCCCGCTTGGACAATTCGATCGCGATACACTTTCGAGATAAAAAGTAGATCTTATATACATCGGGCACCTTGTATACATTCGCCCCCCCCCCCCCCCCATAAAAAATTCCTGGATCCGCCCATGATTGTAGGAGAGAAATCAACGAACAAACACAAAAAAAAGACATTCCCTTGAATTGGTAACCTCCTTCCTCCTTTTTTAAAGTCGGTTAATAACAGGATTTAATAACAATAAAAGACAACATATTATGCTTATGCATCATTTTTTTTCTTCTATATTTTATACATAGGAGACAAAAACAAAAAAATGTAAAGAATCCAATGCTCAGACTCATGGGTGGATTAAATAAAATCAATATATTACTAGTATTAAATTGAGGTTCTTACCGACTAAAAATAAATATACATTACATATTCTAACTTCCATAATCAGAGGCGTATTTAACGTTGGGCCGAATGAGTGGCCATCTGGAGCCCATGAACCGAAGGGGCCCCACAGAATTACAAATCTACTATTGTTTTCTATTTAATGACTTGTTTAATTAAAAACTTTTAAAATGTAATCATTATGTATGTGGTTTTATACCATTCAAGCAATTGATAGGCAGGGATAAGTATAAATCATCAGTATAAACAAATCGACGAATTAGTTAGTGTTTTAATTTCATGTTTATAATCATGTAGTTAAAACATTAACATGAAGTTTTCTTGAAACTTTGTTTTAATTCATTTTATTTTAAAATTAATGAGTGTCTGGTTTTTTGCTATTGAATTTATAATGAATATAATATATTATATATATCATTTTTAATTTATTAAATGAAACAATATTTAGAAAAAGGTGTTGGGGGTATAAGCTATAATAATTTCCCTTTATAACTATAATATAGAGATATATTTATTTACTAAATTCTTCGATAAATCCAAAAAAAATTCATAAAATCAAAAGCAACTTTTTATAATTATTGTTAATATTTCTTTTTATTATTATTTTCTTATTATTTATATTTAATTATTATAAATATATAAGACAACCTTTATTTAATCGTGTATTTTGCTTTATCATTTTTAAAGCAATCTACTACGACCTGAACATTATTATCCTTATTACTTTTTTCCTCTAATTATTAATTGCAATTTAATAGAGGAATCGATACAAGATTATCTTCAGTTTAATTAAAAACTGAGCAGTTATTCATGTTCACTTATTTTTGTTCTTAAAATAATTCCAATATCTCACTAAACTTTTTTCAGAACTCTTCTAGTTTCAAACTTTATGTGCCGATTAAAATTTGAAATTATCACTTATTCTCTGAAATACAATAAATAATATTAAGTCCTATTACTTTAAAATTATCCAAATTAAAATGAAAACTCATATAAAAATAGTAAATTTTTCATCAAATGTTTTGTAAAATGTGCATCGTTTTTTATCATCTAAACACCTTAAATAAAATATCATTTTCATGAATAACTCTATAAAGTATCCTTATAATGTTAATGTTTTACTGTTTTTTTAAATATATGTTGTTATAAAGAATTAGTTTTAATAATATGTAGGAAAAGAAAATAAAGAATCGTAATATCGGATAAATCTCCACCAAAAGTAAATATATAAATATTTCAGAATCTTAACTAACACCAGAATATTTTGTGTGTTAACTAATTTTTAATGATATATTTCAATTTTAATATGCAATTTCAGTAATATTAAATTAGTTTGATTCACATTTTTTTCTAGAAATCCTTAATTTGAATATTTTAAGATTCATTTATTTGTAATTTTTTAAACTATTAATATATATTATTTTTCATTTTTTTCTTTATTCTATTATATTATTTTGTACAGAAAATAATTTTATTTCATGTTACAATTGTAATTTACCTTTTCCTTATATTATCTATATTCCAATAATTATTTGATATTGTTTTGTTTATAAATATTGTTTGAATTTTTTTTAACTCCTTTATTTTGTCCTTCATCATTAATCCGCTGCTTGTGCATGGTGCATGTATTATGTGCTTTTGTAAATTGTCTAATTTGTATTGTTAAATCATAATAAAGAAAAACTTTTAATATTTTTAAAAATAATTTCAAAATTCATATACCACTTTCTATATATACGTATATCTTTCTATAACATTATATAATAAGAACAATAATTTCATAAGTAACATTGATAAAGCAGGAAATGCTTTAGTAAGACACCCTCGTTCAAATTATAACATTTTGGAAATGCGCCATTTATTGATTCCCAATACATTCTCGAAGTGTTGATAAAACTTGATAAACAGTTAGGGGTCAAAACATTTAGTGTTCAATAGTAAATTTAATTTCATTTTCTATTTACCTCCATAGATAGTCTTAATAAAAAAAATTCTATGTATCACAAGAGTGGATGACCTTCGAATAAGCTTAATAACGAAATAATTTTGAAAATGAAAGATGGTAGAAATATGAATTTAGGGCTTAAAAAAATAAAAATAAAAGTGCCATTTTTGTCATCAAGAATCTATATTTAAAATTTAATAAGGTTTTTTTTTTAAATTTAAGTCTTAAGGTAGTTCTTTCACAAATTCAAAAATTCAAGAAGTCTTTGAAACTTGGAATATAAGTCATTAAAAGCATAATACACATAATGTTAAAGTTTGAAGACGATTTACCACACCAAACATGAAATAATTGCAATTAAAAATGACATTTTTAACATAGGGTAGATAGGGAAAGGGTGGGGATATGATCATTATTTTATTTTTTTTCATTGAAGTACTTTCACCATCATGATGAAAAACTATATTTGTTAGAATAATCTATTCGGAGTAACTTAATAAAAAATTGAAATTATTTACCTCTTAGTTTTGATAAAAAACAAAAAAAAACATATTTGGGCAATTATTGTTAGTGGAGGGGATATAAGCACAATGGTTTGGAAACGATCCGACAAGTATGTGTGTATCCATATAGAGATTTCGTAGTGTGAGTGTTACAGTCACGTTAAAAAACATAACTTATAATTTTAGTTCTGTTCATATTTATAGAGTGGTTACGAGGCTAAAACTTTTTGTGTGGATTGTCGCGAAAGAAGCTCCTTAATAACCAAAGAAATAATTTTGATAATTAGAGATAATAGAAATATGAATTTAGGGTTTAAAAAAATAAAAGTGCCATTCTTGTCATCAAGAAACTATATTTAAAATTTATTAAGGTTTTTTTTTTTAATTTAAGTCTTAATGAGTTTTGAAAAACATATATTTTCATTTATTTTTGGGAAAACTCAGCTGCCACAAATTGGATCCTTAATTAATTTATTCAAATTAAACATTTTTGATCTCGAAATTAAATTATATTTTTTCATAACATAAACAAATATCCATCATCTGGAAAGTAGATAAACTTGTGAGGGACAGGAGGACCCAAAATTAAATTAAATCTAGAATAAAATGGGGGGTTAATTCAAAAGAAAAATTTTAATGCTCTTCCCCAAATAGTTTAGAAAATAGGAAGATGTTGCTAAAGGCATGTATGGATGTGAAACCTGGACGATAAGAGAGGCAGAGAGTAGGAAGATGGAGCCGTTTGAAATGTTGTGCTATAGAAGAAAGTTAAAAATTAAATGGGTAATAGAATTATAAACAAGGAAGTTCTTGGTAAAATTAAAGAAAAAAGAACATTGTGGAAGAACTTGAGGATGAGAAGATCACAAATTAGATTTTTATTGATGAAATAGAGAATGGAGATCTCATAGAGTATAATAAAAATAAAAAAAATCTATTTTTTATGTTTTCCATATCCCTCTTTGAAATGTTAGGACAGGGATATTTTAAGGAATAAAATACGAATAGGAAGGGATAGGAATTTGGAACTTATACGTACTTAGATAAGTGGAGGAGGCGGTGATTGCGTCAAATCAGTCTTATTATGCTGAATACTCTATGATGACAAAACAAATGGTATCTTATAAATTTTTTTGCCCTAAATTCAAATTTTTTTTCATAATAAGTTTACCTTAAAAATTGTCAGTTCATACTACGCATTTCTAAAAAGATACTTGAGTGAAGAGAACTTAGAGAATAATATGCACAATCTTAATATTTTAATCTTTGGCATTCGGAATAAAGAGTATTTTCCTCGTTGACTAATACTCGTGTCAATATTAATGTTTCTTTGATTATTCGCATTTAACGTTGATTCCTATATTTTATTAATTGATTATTACCTGAGATGCAATAAACTTTTGAAAACGTTATTTTTAAAGAAAATAATTTTCTTACTCCATAAAAATTGTTTGTTTGAGATTTAAATTCCCAAATTAAGCTAAAAATTGCAGAGCCGAAGCTATAAGTTATTCCCTGAGCGTCTGAGAGGGATTTCCTAATTTCCTCTTTCTTCTATAAAATTAAAAATACTTTAAAAACAAATCAAAAAAATGCATTTTTTTTAATTTAGGAGGGTCAGAGCTAGACCGTAACTTATCTGACTAAGACCTTGAAAGTGAAAAATATATGATACCTGAATATAATAATATGAACCAATATTAGTTATTACAAAAGTTTGTTTGACTAGCTTAATTGCTTCCCTGATCGCATCTGTTGTTAGGGGATGAAGTTTAAAAGGCAGCACCTTCTATGGAGAGACAGAGGCTGTAATATTATTATAGAAGATTCAATAGTAGAAGCAAGCTAATTAAATTTATAAGAAATAGTTTAATAAAGTAAAAGCTCAATGACCAATCTATAAATGTTGAAATTGCCAATGGTAGCAGACTGAAAATTTCTAAAGCAATCAAGAAAGATTGTCTTTGATTAACATCGAATGGATAATTTTTATTAAATGTCAGAAGAGTTGTACTCGTTCAGGAATTAATCCCGAGTGCAAAAAAAGCAATAAATAAAACCTTCTGACATAGAAAAATTATCCATAACAGCTCGGATTTAGTAGTAAAAGACCATTTCTTCGATTTTTCTAGAACTTTACCAAAATAAATACAAATTCAGTAGAACCCCGATAATCCTACCTCTGGTAGATTCCGTATAATTCGAGCCTGTTATTTAAGTTGTATTATAGTCGTAAGCTAGGTTCTATTTAAAACAAAAGACTAGATAATTTATTTAAAAAATAAATTCCTATTTCTTTACAATTTGATAAAGTTAGCCCAAATCTAAGATACGTATTCATCGTATTGTTACATCTTTTACTGCTCTCATTGAATATTATTTATTTACACGTTTCCTTTTGTTTTGTTCTTATTTCCCTTTAATACGCGTTTTTTGTGATTCGAGGTACCCTCAGCATCAAATAGCTCGAATTGCCGGAACTCTACATCTACTTAATGTATTATTAAAAGTAGAAGACGAAGATCTTTAATTTATTCCTTATAAATATAAAAACCTGCTAACAAAATATCATTTTAATTGTAATTAAATTTGATCTAAACCTCTCATTTTTCGTATCTGTTTCGGAATATAATTTTCAAGCATGTACATTAGCATATCCCGATTTTTTTATTCTTTAATAATTACAAACAGAAAATTATACTTTTATTTCTTGATAACAATAAATAAAAATAGAGGTAGAGAAAGTGACTCGCTTTAAATAGTGAATATCATTGGATTTGATTTCTGCAAGAGTATACCTTTCACTCTCAAAGTCAGCCAATGCACGGCTTTATTTCTGAGCGCTCTCCCTTGACTTCAGCTTGGTATGTGTGTGTGCGTGTCTCCTGTTCTTATAGAAGCGGGTATCATTATTCTCCGGAGCTGAACCGTAAACGTTATCCGCTGCACGCTTCATCTCCTCCTGCTCCGCCATCGCCGCTTGTATTGCAACGTTTTCATCATCAACAAAATCAGCATTTCGTCTCTTATCCACAATACTATAAAACGTCGAATTCGCCGCCTCCAACACAAACATCTCAATCAAACCCTGTACAAGATGGAAATAAAAAACGTTTTGCATCCTATATTAAATTACATTTGGGCGGCTGCAGCAACAGTGGAAACACTGGAGGTCCTGATCCTCCCCCAAGGCATAGCAGAGTGTCTTCCGCACCTGGCGATGGATCTTCACCTCTTCTTAGTCGACGTGGCGTAGGTGGCTTCCTTGATGTTTCACCGGTTCGAAGGCAATTCGCTGAAGGTTCTCCGTCACTCAGTAGAAGGTACATTTCCTATTTGTAAATACAGGATGGGCTCGGTCACTTCCTTATTTTAAAAAATCATAACACAAAAAGTATTGGCAGTATCGATTTAATTATTTTTTCGGTATACAGGGCCACATTTAAAGTTTTATTTCATTAGGTTTCAAAAACGACATCTCGAAGATGGCCACCGTCCTCGTCAATACACTGAGATAGCCGAATTTTGAAATTTCTGTCCATTTTTTCCAGCATATCTGTGCCTATCTCGGCAATAGCAGCACGAATAATGTCCTTCAGCTGACCAATGGCCCTTGGACTATTCGTGTAAACCAAAGATTTAAGGTAGCCCCACAGGAAATAGTCACAGGGGGCTAAATCTGGCGATCACCCTTAAGAGAGATGAGCCGTTCAAGGAAGTGTTCCCGCAAGAGATTCATGGAAGTTCGTGCCGTGTGAGCCGTGGCGCCATCCTTTTGGAACCACACATCCCCCACATCCATTTCTTCGAGTTTGGGTAGAAAAAACTACTCAATCGAAAAAGTAGACAAAAATTTTAAAATTCGGCTATCTGTCTTTCGACGAGGACGGTGGTCACCTTCAAGATGTCTTTTTTAAAACCTAATGAAATAAAACTTTAAATGTACCCCTGTATACCAAAAAAAGTGCGCCCCACCCTGTAAAATACCAATTTCAAACAAAAAATCTTTATGACTTGTACACACCCTGTACCATGCCATGCACCCTCGTATATTTATATATTTTTATTTCCATTACACAAAAAATAATTATTGAATTCCTAAGAGAATTGATTTCGACATTTTCTCAGATCTCCGAGTCCACAAAATGTTTTAAAAAATGTCTGTGTATACAATCACGCAAATTTTAAATTTTGCTTTACCATACGGGTTGAAGTATTGTAATCGTTCATAAAAAAATTTTTTCTTACTTTATCGAAACATATCAAAAATGGCTAAATCTTTTTTAATAAATAATAAATAAATAATCGAAATCATGGTGTTTTCGTCTACAAGAAAGCCTTATATAGCGAACATCGAAAAAAAATATTTTAATTTTGTCAAATTGTTCGTGACTTAAGAATTTTAACAAATATACTCTCTAACTCAAAAACTAATTGAGGTATCAAAACAACGAAATTTCAAATATATATATATATATATATATATATATATATATATATATTTATATTGAAATTAAGAACTGGTTAGATTTCGTTTGAAATCGGTCCCAAGATTAGGAGAGCAAGGTTCTTTAAAAATTAAAATTAAAAAATCCGTTTAAAAGAACATGATGATCATTTATCAATCCAAAAATTTTTACACAACATTGAATATTTAGTGAATAATAACTATTGCTTTACATTTTCTGTTTGATAAATGGTACATAATTGTTAATGTAAAAAGAAAAGAAAGAAAAATTGTTTTTGTGAATATGCCAAATATTTTTTGAAATTTGTGTTCTGATGGTCTTCAATGGTAACGAAGATAACAAGAAAATTTAGACGAATGTGTGGCATGACTATTTGAAGCCCTGAAGAAGTCGGCAAAGTCAAACGTTGGTTGATAAATAAAAAAGTCACACATAAAAACTTGTCCTTATTTTCCTAATATAAACTTTCAAATTAATACAAATTATGGACGGAAATGATAATTATAATTGTTAATGTAGGTATTTATAAAATCAATTTTTTTTTTAATTGATCTGCGAAGGAGATACACCAAAAAGGTTCATCCCCTAAAGGCCTGGATTGGCCCCTCCATCGTGAAAAGAAGCAGAAGAGTGGATTTTATGGGCTGGGTAGGAGTTGAAGGTATCTGTAGATGCGGGTCTTAAACAGCTGAAGGTTATAAGTTGCGGGGAAGACGGTGGATGGAAGTGAATTCCAGTCTCTGGAGGTCATAGGGATAAAAGAGTTGGCGAAAGCGTTGGTTCGGCTTTTATCCAATTTGACAGCGAAGGGGTGCTGAGCTTTGAAAACCGCATGTTTCTAGCAAAGAGGGCTCTAGGGGGGATAATTGATTTCAGCTCTACTGAACATACACCATGATAGTCTTTGTAGTACAGGTCAAATCAAAGAAATTGTACCAAAAAGCAATTGGCCCTGATATATTTAAGACACATGAGTTTAATTTCAGAATGGACCAGCCCTTCTGACATGTAAAATAAATTATTTTTAATATCTTCGATTAAGCCGGGACAATCTCTTTGATTTAATTTTATAAAATCGACTCTGCTACCCTCGACAAAAACAACTCTCTATTTAATTTCTTTCTTTGTGCTTTAGATATATTTCACCCTCGCCTCCTCAACCGCCACCTCGAAGATTAAGTGAAAGTAGTTCGGTGCCAGCTTCTCCTCAGCATCCACGACGAGGGAATCTTGAACCTCTGCGAGCCAGGTTTCGATATACGCCTGAGCCTCAAAGACGAGTGTTTGCTTCATCAATGCGTTCCGACCCACCGTCATCTCCACCTCCTCCACCACCTTCTTCTTCAAGGCCTTTCTGATCGGGTGCCATTTCTTATTTTTATTTGCATATTCTTTTTTTACTTACTTATTTCCTATAATTGGTGTTTACCGATTACAAATCGTTATCTTTTTAGGGAGCCATTGAAATATAACATATATCTATATCGCCGATACTATAGGTATATCATATATATAAAAATAATTAATTGATAAAAAAAAAAATGGAATCTTCAAATTCCTCCAAATGGAGAAAAAATTTCGAAATGTTCATTTTAATAATAGAATCACAGAATGTTTAATTTATAAGGAATATAACTCAAAGAGTGCATAAATAAGTATATAAATATAGTATTTTATATATAAAATACCTTATAATTTTCATGATTGTATAACGTTTAGAAATTAATATCATACTTTTAATAAAACAATCAGAAATTCTTTTAAGTTTCAAGCTTTAAATTTTTTCATTGATAAATGAAAACTTCTTTCTAATACTAAATTGAAAGAATTTCTGATAGTTTTAATAAAAGAATTGTATTTATTTTTTAAAAAATAAATACCTCTTTGGTAAATATTTTATAATTTGCAACTTGGAAGCAATGGCTTCATTCAGTCTTTTTTCAACGAGTCACGTCCTACCAAACGCACAGGCACAACAATTATGGTATAAGAAAAAAGAAAACAAAAAAAGGTTTCATATCAATTTGTACATTTGGAGTTCCATGACCAATTACTGAAAATCTTGTGATTAGAGACCCTGTCGAATCGATCGCTACTCGGAAAACATTAGCTTCAAATAATCGTTTGCACACCATTGTACGAAAGAAAGAATGGGACCCGGAAATATGGATATACAATACATTGGAGAAAAAACAGCAAATTTTGAAATGGATTGGAAAAAAAATATTGCGTTGTCCACCTTAAGTCAGCTGGGGTTAATGATGGCGATTCTCGGGCTCGGTTACCCCAAATTAGCTTTTTTCCATTTAATCACGCATGCCTTGTTTGTTTGTTGGCTCTTTTGTTTATGTGTGCGGGAAATTACATTCATAGTATAGGGGACAACCAAGACATTCGTTGGATGGGTGGGTTAGGAATACATGAACCTCAATTGGAATTAGGTGTCCACCGTCTTTGGAATTATTTGGAATTACTTTGGAATTCATTAGATAATCTATTGTCATCTATTGTCTTCTACTTGGAAATGAAAGTGAAAGCGGAAGTAGGTGTATACGATTTTAGGTCGCGGTTCACCCCTCGGGAATACATATGCCTCTGACTTCCAGTTGCTTTGTACTCTCAAAAATGGCCTTGTGTGGGATACCGTTTATTTTGAAAGTTCCTGTTAACCCCACAAAAAACAACAAAATCAAAGCCAGTCTTACTTCATAGGAAATTGTTTGAGCTAGTGCAAGGACACCCCCCCCCCCCCCCAATATAGCATAATTAGAATTCGAGGCTTACGCTGAAGCTATTACAGTGTAAACCACAAAATACACAACTAAAAGCGAGAAAACACACGCTATGAACACATTTAATGAAATTAATTCAAGTAAGAGTTTGAGAAGTCCATATGAAGAACTTTGATCTGGTAAAAGCTTAGCCAGTTTCAGAGAGAGTAGAATAGTATGTTCTGGAAGAGGGGAAAAGATATTTAAAAAATAGATAGAGGCCATATCTTATAATCCATTATCATTATGATGTTCAACAAATGACAGAAAAATATTTTTTTGCACTTGTCCTGTTGTTTAAGCCATAGCGAGTCCTTGATGAGCTAAAAATGGGATTTGATACATTATATACAGAGACGAAATATATATCTTTTTTAAAAACCCGGTCAAAAACAACTCTCTTTGATATATTAATTATTCTTTAATATATTAATTAGAAAACTATATACAGAGGCATTTAATTTCGCCAAAAATGAAATAAAAGATGCATTGGCCTATGGAAATTTACGTAAGGAACAGCAAACTAATTTTGAGAAAGCGTTTGAAATGATGGAAGCTAAAGTATCAGAGAGTTAAATGAAGAACGTGCAATTTCAACACAAATTGAAGAACCCGAAAATCATTTAGAATTTGAAGCTACAGAAGCGATTATCGCAATGGATGATTTCAATAACTGAATAGCTGAAGAGAAAAAATCCAATGAAGATCTTGAAGACATGATAAAAAACTACATAACAATCAAAAGGAATTGTTTAATATGGTTAGAACAAAACTTAGCCAAAATGACAGCAATGGGAAGTTCTGCGTTGCTTTCTGACTGGTACTGGTGACAACAGGAAAAGGTTTCTTAATAACTAAACCTGGGTTCAGCAGCATCTACACAAAAAAGTTGCCATTAGTGCACCAATGGGAATAGCGGCGTTTAACGTTAATGGTTTGACTATACACAGATTATTCCTATTGCCTTTAGAACCTCATAATAAATTGATTATACCAGACAGGCCTAAATTAACATT
The DNA here is from genome assembly GCA_024734495.1 of Forficula auricularia. Taxonomy (NCBI): domain Eukaryota; kingdom Metazoa; phylum Arthropoda; class Insecta; order Dermaptera; family Forficulidae; genus Forficula; species Forficula auricularia. The sequence continues at coordinate 43,089,331 of JALMQS010000099.1, read as the reverse complement.
ACGATTCTAAAAAAAAATATATATATTCGTCATTAGTCATTTGAATTCTAATTGCTCACTACTATTTGAATTGAAGAAAAAGAAGATTATTCTAATAAATTATTTATTCAAACTAATCTGTCTAATTTGATTTTAACTTTAGTACAATCTGGTACCTGGAGCACGGAGCGATGCACGGCACATTTTTGCTTCAGTTAAAAGCTATATATATTAATATTATTTTTAATTTAAAATTCTGATAAAAAGGTCGATTTTTATTTGCATTCAGAATTAAATAAAGATGTGTGCGTGGAATCCATGCCCGACAAAAGGGAAACTTTTTTCTATTGATATATGTACTTTCTAATGAGTGGAGGTCTACAAATTTTAATCCCCCACCCGGATGCGTGGGGTTCGTAGGATGATGAGTTTGGGGAAGAGGAGAGAGTCCAGAGGATATGTATAGGGTTGGCAGGGTGAATGATGTTCGGAGGTGGGTCTAGAGGGAAGGATAGGGGCAAGTGGGATGGTTGGGGATTAGAGGAGCCTAGCAAGAGACCCGCCCGTTATTCTATTACGGGCCACTTTTCTTGCTAAACATTTGTTAAAATACATTTTTTATATATAAAGATATTTTAACAATGATATAAGTATAATGTTAACCAAAAATTAAAAATATAGATATATTACTATAAAGTTCAAAATAATATATTTGGCGAATGCCCCGGAGCCTCCTTCATTTATATATTTCAAACAAAAGACTCTTGGATTTATTTCTTATCTAATAAGCAAGACATACTTTTATTTCTTCTTTGAGTTAAATCCCTACTTAAATTTAATTATTAACTTTTCAATCTATATATTTTCTATATTATATTGAATATATAGATTAAAAGTTTTTCTTCCTAAACGGACTGGTAGATTTATAACTGAGGGTTTAATGGAAGGCAGACCTTCCATTAAATCCTTTGTTATATATTTTCTTTTTAATTATCTATATTACAACTTAAGCTCTAAAAAGCTATTATAATTCTACAAGAGTCCTTGATTTATTATTTATTTTTTTATCTAAAAATTTGAGTTTCCATTTAATTAAGAAAATAATAATATATATATTTGTTTTTAATTTATTTCTTTAAATATTTCTATTTTTAGGGTTCCATTATTTTTTATTATATGTTCAATGGCTCCCGTATCTCTAGTCTACTCAATTTTATTTAAATTTTCTTCAATTTATCTCTTATCGAAATGATGTTGCAATATTTTATTTTATAACAAACAATCATTGACAATCACATTTTTTTTTTCTCTTCAAGAGTCGCAAAATAGTAACCGCTTGCGAGGAGTTATTGCGAATAATTTTGTTGAAATTCAAATCCGTTCATATTGCATTGCTATGTGATTTTAATTAGCGCTAAATCTATATTTTAAGTAAAAGTAGAATGGAATGAATGTTTGTATGAATGTAGTTTTGTGTGATTTATCTAAACTAAAAAAGAGAAGATGAAAATTTATGTGCCTTAAAGCGCAGGTACTCCTTACGACGGTGCTTAGCGGTTCTTTTTTTAGGGGAGGAGAGATGATCAATCGATCAATGAAAAGCTTTACTACATATTATATTTATTTTTATTACATTTATCAAATAGCGTTTTCTGTTAAGATAGTTGTTCCGCCAAATGCGTTTTCTTAGGATTTTTTTGAAATTTAGACAGATTATTATTTAAATACTTCTGCATCGATTGGTGGCAAAACGAAATTTATGAACAATACAGTTCCGGAGATATTAAATTTCAAAAATCGAGTTTTTCAGGCTCTTTAACATTGCACTATACGGGATATCGGAAAATTTACATACATATTTAATTATAATTAAGAAACCCTTCTTACCATTTTTATAAAAAACTAAACCAACATTAAACAATAACCAATACATATTTTAAGACAATTTTGATTCATAGTTACAACACAGTTTCTGAGATAATAAGGAATAAATAATGAAAAATGTATAAAAAAAAATTTACGCTAAAAACAATTTGGCAACAGCGCATTTATTTAACCAGCGAAAGATGTATAAAGCGCGCATGCTCTAGATTTTTTCAAAATTATAATTTTCATAAGGTGTAGCCTAGGTGTTGATTACATTTGTTAAAAAATAACAAAACGATTTTTATAGAAATAAATCGACCTTTAAAATGTATTTTATCTGTCATTTTAATATAAAAATATTCAATCTCTTACAATGGTGCCAAATTTGTCAAACGAGCACGGGATTGGCTAGAATTGGTACATAAACACCAAAAAGTTTTGGGCTTATGAACTATGAATCCTTATTGTCTGTTCTATATACTCTAGCATTTACTTTTTGCTAGTATTGTCGCGAAACAACTACCTTAAACGATTTAGTGCACACTTTCCTACACTCAGTGCAATGATTGCCTTGGAAATCTAAATAAACAAAATAATCAAGTTTTTGGAGCTATGTAGTCAGCTCTTGGAGTGCACACTCGAGTCTAACAGAATACGCTATAAATAATAACATTAAAGAATCATATTCATATTAATACTATATAAATTTTGAAAGAATATATTTATATTGCAAAAATATTATAATTATAATAATTTTGTTATAATATTTTAATTTAGAAAAATTAATGTGATCTTTTCAAATTAATTTGGAAAATAGCTAATTAAATTAAGTTTTTGGAAATTGAATAAGATTAATGAAAAGAAAATATATTTTTCTTTTTAATTTATTTTAATAAAAATAATTTATATTTCATTTCTTATTTTGTCTTCTATTTATAACGATAAAAAACAAAATAAAAACTTGTTGAAAAACTATTTTTATCAAAAAGAAATAAATTCTCTATTTTTAATAGTAATTATTGTAATACACAACTAATATTATGTATATATACGTGTATCTAACGTATATATATAATTTTCTTATTCTCTGCTTTCACTGATGAGTAAACTACTCTTTTGATAAAATATAGAAATTTAGCGAATTAAATGTTGGCACTTGTTGAAATGTTAAACACACAATAGATTCTAGAAATTATATATGAATATTCATATTTTTCATCAATATTTTATTTTAACGACTTAATTATCTATACAAAGGGTTCTCATCTCAAACTTTTGGAATTTTGTAAATCTTAGATTAACTATGCTAAAAATATATCTCTATTAGGGTAGTCCTTATTTTGGGTATTTTCGAATTTTTACGCTGACAGGGGCTCATATGGTTCGAAATAAATAAAAAAAACATCCCTCAAGTTACAAGACTCTTTCTCAATTTTAACCTGTGCCGCATAGCAATGCAAGTTTCCCATTTAAATAACATGGAGTTTTTGGCATTGAACGATCAATTTTTTTATTCCGGCCAAAGTAATGGTTCAAAAAATTTGAAACTCTGTGGACTTTATCCTTATAATAGTAGCTATTCGTCATAATTTTTACAGATTTTTAGCTATTATAATGTTGGAGTCTATAACTTATACTAACACTAAAATACCAGTATTTTATCTAGCTGTAACGTCAAAATTATAATAGCTAAAAATCTGTAAAAATTCTGAAGGATAGCTACTATTACAAGGATAAATTCTACAGAGTTTTAAATTTTTTGAACCATTGCTTTGGCCGGAATAAAAAATTGATATTACAATGCCAAAAACCCCATGTTATTAATAGATGGGAAACTTGCATCGCTGTGCGGCACAGGTTAAAAATGAGATAGAGACTTGAAACTTGGGGGATATTTTTTTTTTATTTATTTCGAACCATATGACCCTCTGTCAGCGTAAAATTCGAAAATACCTAAAATAAGGACCACCCTAACCTCCATACGCATATTTCGTAATTCCTATTTTCTTATGTGTTGAAGAGCATTAAAAATTCTAATGCTTTGTCTGAAATAACTTGTCATTTTTAACCAGAAATTGCACAAGCTGTTTTTATTTAAATAAATTAGATTTCAATCAAATGAAATTTATATTAGCTCATCTCTCTTATGAAATAATAATTTATCTAATGCACTTATTTTTGAAATGGACTATAAGAGATTCAGATTAAATCTTTTTAAATTTTGTGAAAAATTCTTAATAAGACCTAATGCAATCTTTTTTATATCTTAAATCAATAAATTCATTATTAGTTCATTTTTCGATAGATTTATTGATATTGAAGAATGCAATCAGAGAAAATTAGTGATTCTTTATGCCCTGGATGGTATTATGAGTAGTTTGAGAATCCTTTATCTATGCCATACGTATTATAATTTAGTTTTTCAATAAAATATTCGGAACATCTAGTATGAACTTCATATATAATTTTTATCTATAAAAATATAAGATATTCTTATAAAAAATATGAATACAAGATTTTTCTCCCTCCTCCCCTTATCAAAGGGACGGCCTTTTTCTTTTTATGAGCAGCATTAATAGAATTTTAAATAAAAAAATTACGCTGCTGGATCAAGCCATAATAATTGATGCCCCTTATTCGGGCAACCCTCTTCTAGTCATATATTTTTTCTGCCAATTCGAGAGTATTGTTCAATTTGTCAGACTTAAAATATAATTATTGTTTTTTTGTTTTTTTTTATCCAAAATCTAATAAATTATGATAAATTAAATATATGTAAATAGTCATATTTGAGCTGTAAAAAATATAAAAATTTTGCTTATGTGTAAATATAAAATATAAATAAATTAATTTTAAAAAATAATTGTTTTAAAAAATTTCCCATTTGGATTTAAAACTTTTTTTATTGTCCCTATCCTTATATCAATATTCCTCAGCCGATTCTCAAAATAAAGGCTACTAATCTTTTCCATTCGACTTTTTCTATAAATAATTAAACTACTTTAAAAAATAGTTTTTAAGGAATTTGGTGTTGGTACTTGGTGAAACATTTTTTTAAATTATTGGATAAAAAAATACTTGGTAGGTTTCATATTAAGATATAAAAATAAAACGAATTTATTTTTGTAGAGTCTTTAATCTCGATACATATATTTCGGGTGACTAACCCATCTTTAGGAGCAACAGAAAAAACAGTTACATTCTGTTGCTCCTGAAGATGGGTTAGTCACCCGAAATATATGTATCGAGATTAAAGACTCTACAAAAATAAATTCGTTTTATTTTTATATCTTAATGTGAAACCTACCAAGTATTTTTTATCCAATAATTTTACTTTGAAAAAGTACTATCAAGAATAAATTAAAGTGAAAATTGTTTACTATTTCTTTAAAACTTTAAATCTAAAATTATTTATATTTATAGTCTCTTATAAAGATATCTATGTATATGGTATGTATTACTATACATATAAATGTAAGTAGAAGTATTGCAATGAAACCAAAATTAAATTGAAAGTTTTTGTGCCGAGAGTAGCAGAATTTTTATATATTGAAGGATTCAATTAAAGAGTGTGTCTTTTGCTGGAATTATAAATTTTATTTATTTATAACGAGACTATAGTTTCGAGGGCTTTGCCTTCTTCATCAGTCTATTACAATGGATTCGCAGGAATTAATTTATGAAACCAAAATTAGTAATATTATCTTGAAATATTCCTAGTTTGGTTTATATTGATTCTCAGGAATTGGGGACACACTTTTCTCTGTAAATATTGTTTAACATATTTAGCAAAGTTTCGCCTATGATTGAGGGTACTATATGCATTCTAGTCAAAAATATAATGCAAAGCTGATATTATCGCAGGATTTAAAAATCAGGTGTTCTCAATGTTGCTAAATTAACAAAATATTAGTATTTAAAAAATAAATTTTGTTCTCAACTCCTGAGAATCAATTTATCTAATTCAAATCATGGAACAGAATGCGTTAACTATTATACTTTTATTTAAATTTGTATTTTATATAGAGATAAAAGCGTTTCTTTGAAATAATTCAAACAAAATTTCTGTTATCTTCTTCAAGAAAGAAGTATAGAGTCCCCCTCATGAAATTTTTTTCGATTTTGATAGAAAAATAAAATTCCATTATTTTCTATAAAAATTATATTTTCATTTGAATGTGTATTTTTTATAGATTATAGTGTGTGATTGAAATTATGTACTCAGAGTCTTTCCGAGAAAAAGGGAGACCCGAGGCTTCTAATATTTTTGAGGCTCTTCAAAATTTAAAATAAAAATGTGGACGAGAAAATAAAAACATGAGAACAATTTATTTATTGAATTATATAATTTATTTATTTTACAGAAGAGATTTGCGCGCTTTAACAATAGCAAATTTCTTCATTATTTGAGGCCCCTAAAATCGAAAGTCCCTGGTCTGAAAGGCTCTGAGTGTACTGTTGAAAAGATCTTTTAAAATCTTACTAATCATGTTATTTTCTAATGTTTATTTTAGAATCCCACTCGCCTGTTTGAGCCTGATTCGCTTCACAATTTATTCTCCTCACTAACTTTGCAACCACTTGATTTGAAAACCTGTATAAATTCATGAAAGTAGCAAAATGTGAGTACTTTCGAGAAACATTATTTTGACTGCAATACAAAATCTTTAATTTGATTAATTTGTGGCAAATTATTTAAATGACTTAAATTAATCCAAGCTTTCGGCACTTTTTTCTGTTCCTCTCAGAGTTCAACAGCAACATAATAAAAGTGTTCGACGTGTTAAACTCACTAAAAATTTTTAATTCTCATTCTTTATTTAAAAATGTCTGAAACGTAAAGAAAAATAATTTTCAAATCTGATTTTTTTTCTGTATGCTTGGATTTCTATACCCATAATAACAAAAAATCCTAGAAAATGCATTAAAATGATTTTTTTCCAAAATGAAGAACTGAGATCAGATCCGGGGTTTTTAGTTTCAGGTCTACTAGCTCAAATTTCATTTTTTCCCTCCAATTTCCTATAAATATTTTTTACTGGTCAATAGTATTTTAATCGTGCATGAAAAAATATTTTTCTAAAACTTGAATTTTACGCACTAAATTATTATTATTATTATTGTTTAATAGGGCCTCTACCTCTCTCTTTTAGCCCTTCCAGTCTCTCTTATTATGATATTAAGATATGGTAACGTGACATACAAACATAAACATAATGCGTAAAAGCCAAGTTTTAGGAAAATGATTTTTAACCAAAAATGTGAAATCAATAAATATAGATGGACATAATTATGCAAAATGAAAAACATGCATTTTAATTGAAGTTACTATATTCTCGACTCATTTACTAAATTGATGTTGAACTTAGATCTCACTACTTTTTCTGTCAAACATTTTTTATTACTTTTTTACACAAGTCTTTTGTTGGGATCTGTTTTTTTTTTTATATAAATTTATATATTCTCTATACAGAAATTATAATGTTTAACATATAGGAGTGTAGGAGTGCCCCTTACTTCATGACTCCCCCAGTTTCATGAAGCCCCCTTCCCCATTTTCAAGAAAAGTACCCCCCCCCCCTATTTTATTCACTTCTAAAGAATTAGAAGAGCATTTTATTAACAATTAGGAAAGAGAGGAATTTAGCCAGTAAATCAAGCCTCTGTCGAATAAAAACTCCCAATTGTAGAAAACAGTTTCGGCTTTAAGGAGGTTTTAAGGAGTTAGGTGTTGGTTCTAGATCAGGGGTCGGCAACATTTTGAGACGGAAAAGTCAAAAGTTACAATTTACAAAATTTCCCAGGTTTTAAAGAGCCACTAACATATTTAATTCAATATTATGGTATTTGGTTAGGATTAGATACATATAAATTTGATTTTGGATTTAAAATAAAGCCGCATCTTCACATTGAAATAGCCGCAAGTGGCTCGCGAGCCACGGGTTGCCGACCCCTGTTCTAGGTGAAACATTTTAATATAATAATAAAAAAAAACTTGAGCAAGATGCGAGGTAGGTTTCTCAAAAAAAGAAATAAAACAAAATTGAGTTTTGAATTCGATATATTTCGAGGGTGAGCCCATCAGAAGTCAAAGTAAACTGATTATACAATGGAAATATAATTTTAAAAATAACAATTTTTTTAATATTTTTTGAAATATATGTGGTGAGGGAATGTAGGGGTAAGAAGCGAAGTTGTTCTAAGAATTAATATTTTCGACAAATGAAAAAATTGAGTTTTGAACCAGTCGAACCAGTCGAACTACTATTATGATAATAAAGAATGGGAACGTAAGTGAATGGGTACAACTGGAAAAGTGACTGAGAGACTACTTTCCCCTCACCACATACATTTCAAAAAAATATTTAAAAAATTGTTATTTTTAAATTATTTTTTCATTGTATAATCTGTTTACTTTGACTCCTGATGATGGGCTCACCCTGAAATATATCGAATTCAAAACTCAATTTTGTTTTATTTCTTTTTGTGAAACCTCTACCTCGCATCTTGCTCAAGTTTTTTTTTTATTATTATTTTAAGGAGGTTCTTTCGCGACAATCCACACACAAAGTTTTATAGCCTCGTAACCACTCTATAAATATGAACGGAGTTAAAATTTTAGATTATGTTTTTTTAACGTGACTGTACTTTTTACGCTACTATATTCTATTTATGAATGGATCGTTTCCAAGCCATTGATATTTTATCCCCTCCACTAAAAATTATCGCCCAAATATGTTTTTTATTATTATTTATCAAAACTACCTACGTGGTAAAATAATTTCAATTTTTTTTTAAGTTACTCCGAATACCTATATTATTCTAACAAATATTAGTTTTTCATCAAGATGGTGAAAGTCCTAAAATGAAAAAAAATAAAATAATGATCATTTCCCCACCCTTTCCCTATCTACCATATGTAAAAAATTTCATTTTTAATCGCCATTATTTCATGTTTGGTGTGGTAAATCGTCTTCAAATTTTAACAGTGTGTGTATTATAATCTTTTAATGACTAATATTCCAAGACTTCTTGAATTTTTGCATTTGTGAAAGAACTACCTAAATTAGCTAATTTATAAATTTTTGGACAGCCATTTTTCCTTCATCAGAGCTTTTTATTACTTTACCATTCAGGGTATGGTAAAGTATTGTAATCGTGCATGAAAAAAGTGGTTTTTTTCCTTCTTTTTTTCGAAATATCTCAAAAACGGCTGAAACTATTTTGATTAAAAAAATTGAGCGAAACCATGGCATTTCGCTCTACAAAAAGCTCTAATAAGTGAACATCGAAAAAATTATATTTTTCGAGATAATAATTGTTTTGTCAAAATGTCTGTTAGTCTGTCAGTTAGTCTGTCAGTTAGTCTGTGCGTTACCAAATTTTTGTGGACGAGCTAGCTCAAAAACTAGTGTGAATATCGAAACCAAATTTCACACGTAGTTTTGGTCCATTGAGATTAAGAGCTGATTAGATTTTAGTGCATATCGACCTAAAATTAAGGGGGGGGGGGGGGGGAGGTTAAAAATTAAAAATCTAGGTCGTTTGAGCAAACTCAACCAAATTTTGTATACATAATCAGTGGACCCCCAGAAGCGTAAAAATGCAAAATCTAACCGCCCAAAATGGGGGAGGGGTCAAAAAATGAAAATCTTGGCCATTTACCAAACTCAACTAAATTTTGAATACATAATCAGTGGGTCCCCAGAAGTCTAAAAATGCAAAAACTAACCCCCCAAAATGGGGGGGGGGGGGAGGTTTAAAAAATGAAAATCTTGGCCATTTACCAAATCAACCAAATTTTGTATACATAATCAGTGGACCCCTAGAAGTCTAAAAATCCAAAATCTAACCGCTCAAAATGGGGGGGGGGGGGGGTGGTTTAAAAAATGAAAATCTTGGCTATTTACCAAACTCAACCAAATTTTGTATACATAATCAGTGGGACCCCAGAAGTCTAAAAATGCAAAAACTAACCGACCAAAATGTGTGTGTGTGGGGGGGGGGGGGGGGGAGGGTTCAAAAAATGAAAATCTTGGTTATTTACCAAACTCAACCAAATTTTGTATCAGTGTGCTTCTAGGAGTATAAAAATGCAAAAACTAACCCTCCTCCCCTACATGATTATAAATAATTTTATTAAATATTAATCTAAGTGTGAGGGTCCAGGTTGTATGGTAAAGTTAAGTGGATGGCCACATCAGAACACGTCAGCTTATTACCTTTTGTTTAAATTAAAAGACTTTTCCTTTTTTATTTTTAGCATATAATTCTAAAAAGCAACAATTTTCAACCCCCCCCCCCCCCCCCCGAGCAATTTCAATAACGCACTTTGCGTCTTAACCCCCACCCCTGTGGACACCCCTGTATCATATTACAAGTAAATTTATATTATTTTTTAAATAATAATAGAGTGGTATAAATAAATAATAAATAAAATCGTAAATTGTACATTTGAATTTTCGATTATTTGCACGATTGCTTCGGTTCGGCTCGCATGCGCTCTTTGTCTGTCACGTGACATTAGAAGGCAAAGATGAAGAGGTAAACAAACTGGCCGCCTCGAGCCCCCCTTAAAACCAACCTCGCACATTCTTCTCCACACATGAACCTATTAAAATCCCAATCAAAACATTCAATTGGATTTGGATGGGAAAACATTTAATGCGTATTTTAAATTTTTTCAAGATGTCACCGACTTCTCATGATTAAATGATCAATTATTTAATTCTCCATTTATCGGACTCATAATGAAATTAAATGTCAAAATCAGAAAAAGACATAAATGTTATCATTTGCTATTACTTTTCATGTTAGTACATTTCTCATTTGTCAATTGCATTCATAATAATTTACCTCTCAATTCAAGACATTCAAATGATTGCTCTCAATCGAATCATACAGATATTCTAGTTGAACTGAATTTTTCATCACAAACTGTTAAAAATGGTAAGTTTCTAAAGTTAAGTTTTCATATTTTAATTAATTGTAAATAATATCCCTAATAATAAGAATATATCAGTGTGTGCCTTCTATTTAATTTTATTTATTTGAGTTTAGAGATTAAATATAATATATATTTTATCAGCATGTCTCAAATAATTAAAATTATATAATATAGACTATAGTTTTGAATGCATTGGTCTTATTCTAAATTTAATATCGATAATAAAATTGAAGATGTAAGCAAGTAATTCGAAACTATAATCTATATTAGAAAATTATATTTATTTGACATTATAATTTCGAAGGTCTTGTCTTCATCTTCGGTCTTATTATAAATGTAATATCTATAGTTAGACTGAAAATATAGCCAAGGCATTCAATGTTATATTAACAATAAATAAAATTAGATATCGTCGCCTTAGTGTGTAAACCTGCTAACTCACAACGAGGAAATTTTACAGGGCAGAGAAAAAACAAACAAAATTTAATATTGTTGTTATGGAAAGAAACTATTTTTCACATTTTTTTTCTACAACTTACGATCGTAATTTTAAGTAGTAGTTTTACTTGGACGATGCTGCATTTCTTTTTCTTTAGAACGGTATTAAAGTTAGCAGGTTTACACTCTAAGGCCACGAAATATAGATTACACCTTCCAAAGCCTTGCCTTCATCTCCAGTCATATTTTAAATTTAATTTCAATTAAACTGAAAAATAGGCAAGTCATTAGATACTATATTCTCAAATAATTAAAATTAAATATCTAGATTTCACCTTCGAACGCCTTCCCTTCATCTTCGATCTTATTCTAAATTTAATATCTATAATAATTTTGAAAACGGGCGCAAGACCTTTGAAACTATAGTCTATATTATATAATTTTATTTGAGACCATAATTTCGAAGGCCTTACCTTCGGTCTTATTTATTCGAGATTATTGTTTCGAAGGTCTTGTCTTCATCTTCGGTCTTATTATAAATGTAATATCTATAGTTAGACTGAAAATATGGGCAAGACATTCGATGTTATATTCTCAAAAAATAAAATTATATATATAGATTACACATTGCAAAGCCTTGCCTTCATCTCTAGTCATATTATAAATTTAATTTCAATCATTAAACTGAAAAATAGGCAAGGCATTAGATACTATATTCTCAAATAAATAAAATTAGATATATAGATTTCACCTTCAAACGCCTTGCCTTCATCTTCGATCTTATTATAAATTGAATTGAAAGTAATGGAAGGCAGCCCAGGGGTAGTGAGGAAAGAAACAATTAACACATATCCAAATAAGGGGTAATTTATTGGAATCCTTCCTCCTTTCCTTTCAAACCAACGTTTCGGAGGATTCTTCCCTCCTTTTTCAGGTTTTCAAGGAGTCAATGAAACAAATAAAATGCTTCCTTCCTCTCTCCACAGCAGTGTTTAAAACTTTTTTCTTCCTTAACAGAAGCGTAGAAAAACATTTTTTTTTCTTCTTTTTCTTAATTGAACTAAAGGAGGGAAGAATCCTCCGAAACGTCGGTTTGAAAGGAACGGAGGAAGGATTCCAATAAATTACACCTTATTTGGATATGTGTTAATTTTTTTTCTTTTCTCACTACCCCTGGCCTGCCTTCCATTACTTTTATTTAAAAGTTCTACCAGTCCGTCTCTCCAGAGAAAATTTCGTGCAAATATAAATTTAATATCTATAATAATTTTGAAGAGGGTGGCAAGACCCTTAAAACTAAAGTCTATATTATATAATTTTATTTGAGACCATAATTTCGAAGGTCTTACCTTCGGTCTTATAATAAATATAATATCTATAATTAGACTGAAAGTGAAGGCAAGAGCTTCGAAACTATAATCTCAAATAAATAAAATTATATATTTAAATGTGTGTATATTTATTACACAAAGCAGAAGACACTTTCTTCGATTTATTCTTATAAATCCAATAACGTGGCTGCTCCCATCAAATAATCTTTTTAATATTCTTGTTATTTATCTTCTAGAATATATAGTAACCTTTACGGGTTATTACAATACATTGAGTCGAAAAAAATTTATATCTGCTGCACTAACAAATTCCGGGATAAATAAATGGAAAATTTTGGACAGAGATAATCCCGCCAGTGATTATCCGAGTGATTTTGATGTTGTAATTGTAAGTATTTCTTTAGAAATAATTATTTTATTTATTTTAATTATCTATTTATCATAATTGAGAAGCCATTCACTTTAACTCAATAAACATTCAATGAGAAAACAGACTTTTAAAAATTATCTGTAAAAAAATAAGAAAAGTAGAGTTATATATTAATTATGAATAAAAAGAGTTCATTAATTACTTTGTTATCTGATAATTTTAATAATAAAGGCGTTCTTGAACTCAAATTTAGAGTGGCTTCTGAACCCTACCTAGTACACCTACTTCCACTTCCACTTTCATTTCTAAGTAGAAGACAATAGTTGAAGGGCATTATCTAATGAATTCCAAAATAATTCCACATAATTCCAAAGACGGTGTACACCTAATTCTAATCGCGGTTCACCCCTCGGGAATAGCCTTCTCCCTTTTTTGAAGTCGGTTAAAAATCGAAAATTTTAAAGTTTAAGGATGCAAATGGGGTAGGGGAAGTTGCAATACTTTTTTCTTGACAAAGACATATATGTAAATATTAAGTAAATGACATTTGAAACCGAAATTAGTTAAAATTATTTAATTTCACAGTTCAGAAAACAGAAAGCTGAAATTTAGCTATGAAATGCCCACATATTTAAATGAGATGTGAGTATTCAACGAAAGCCTGAAATTGGGAATAGGACAACAAATTAAAATCCCTAAATTTAAATCAAACCATTGGGCCTTTAAATTAGAATTTAATACCTAAAATATTAGAAAAATTTATAAGGAAAATATCTTTGTTTATTTAATATTATTATTTTTGACCAAGATAAGAACAGCCCAGCTGAAGCATAGCTAGTTATATAAATTAAACCATTTTTTTTTAATTAATCAAAGAATTTCTATTTTCAGCTTGAAGAAGTTGAAAGGTCAAATGGATTAGATGCGTTAAGTAATCATCCTTCAATCAAACGTGTTACACCTCAAAGATGGGTGCAACGAAATTTAAAATATGTCGGAATGAATAACGAAACGGAATGTTCTGGTCCTGAATGTTCCTTTAATACATGGCAGTCTTCAAGGCCACTTAAAAGATCTAGTCTAGCAATTGTGAGTCTTTTTATTGATGTTCAATTTTGAGTTTTCATCCATTTAGCTATTAAGATATCCGAGAATTTAGATTTAAATTATTTTACCCAACTCTTAAGGTAGTTGTTTCGCGACAATACTAGCAAAAAGTTAATCCAAGAGTATATAGAACAGACAATAAGAGTTCATAATTCATAAGCCCAAAACTTTTTGATGTTTATGTACCAATACTAGCCAATCCCGTGCTCGTTTGACAAATCTGGCAAAACTGTCCGAACTTGTATATATTTTATCATAGAAATTTCAAATTGAAATTTTTTGCCGAGAAGTAGCAGAATTTTTATATATTGAAGGAGACAATAAAAGAGTGTGTCTTCTGCTGGAATTATAAATTTTATTTATTTATAACGAGACTATAGTTTCGAGGGCTTTGCCCTTTTCATCAGTCTATTACAATGGATTCACAGGAATTAATTTATGAAGGAAAGCTTAACATCTTTCCTTCATAAATTAATTCCTGTGAATCCATTGTAATAGACTGATGAAGAGGGCAAAGCCCTCGAAACTATAGTCTCGTTATAAATAAATAAAATTTATAATTCCAGCAGAAGACACACTCTTTTATTGTCTCCTTCAATAGAAATTTCAGATAAAGTACATTATAAAGGGAGATTTATAAAACAAAAATTTCTTAATAAGCGATTGAAAGCTGTTGCGACAATGGCTGAAGCGAAAAATCATCAAAAAAATTACTAAAGTTAACCCATTTTTTAGGTTAAATAAATGCGTTGTTGCCAGCTTGTTTTTAGTGTAAATTTTTCATTATACATTTTTAATTATTTATTCATTATTATCTCAGAAACTGTATTGTAACTATGAATTAAAATTTTCTTAAAAATGTATTCGTTATTGTTTAATATTGGTTTAGTTTTTTATAACAATGGTAAGAAGAGTTTCTTAATTAAAATTAAATACTTATGTATGTAAACTTTCCGATATTCCATATAGTGCAATGCATAAGAGTCTGAAAAACTCTATCTTTGGAATTTAATATCTCCGGAACTATATTGTTCATAAATTTCGTTTCGCCACCAATCGATGCAGAAGTTAAATAATAATCTGTCTAAATTTCAAAAAAATCCTAAGAAATCCCAAATGGTGAAACAATTACCTTAAATAAAAATATGCATGCCTTTCCAAATGTCTGGGCAATAAACTTAATTAAAATATCCAAGGAGCTAATGAAAATTAATGATTACGAATCACTGAAGATATTTTGGTCCCACACTAGAGACATAGATTTAAGTATCTGTCAGAACAAATTGAGTTATTAGATAGTCCGATCTCAAGAGTTATTTCAAACCAAAGAATTTCTTCGAAATGTTCATATTCTAATATATTTTTTAACATTTTAGAATCAAAAGTTATGGCAAAGTAATGAAAGATATAAGAATCGAAGAATTCATAGAGTAATACCAAGACAAATTACTGCAATACTTCAAGCCGACGTTTTATGGAATTTAGGAGTAACTGGTATTATCATATATTATGTTTATATAATATTTAATTGAATGTATATAAAAAAGTTAATATAATCTTCTTTAAAAAGTTGCAAATCCAAGGTGTTTCAGGAAAAATGTTTCATTTTTCTATGAAAATTTTCCAAAATATTTTAAAATGTCAGAAAAGTGATTAAATACTGATTGACCCCACTGTAGGACCCCCACCTCTTTTGGCTACGACAATGTTCATGAGAGTTGTATTCACACCATTAATTTCAAATTCATATCGTTATCCTTTTTGTTTTGAAAACTTAAAAATTTCGAAACACACTAATTTCAATTTAAACTATAAGTATGGGTATTATGTTTAAACTAAATTAAGTGTTTTTAAATTTTGAAAAATTTCAAAATTCAGCCCAAAGATATTCCTCAAATTAATTTAATTAAAAAAGAAATTAAAGGGCCACTATCGTGGGGTGAACCGCGACCTCTATATTAGGTCTATATTAGTGTACACCTACTTCCACTTCCACTTTCATTTCCAAGTAGAAGATAATAGATGAAGGTGCATTATCTAATGAATTCCAAAATAATTCCAAAGACGTGTACACCTAATTCCAGTCGCGCTTCACCCCTCTGCCACTATCAAAGATGTTTTTAATTTAGATCCCAGAAGGGTTCACCTCCACGAGAGGTTTATGTTTAAATTTAAAATAACTTGGGTGCGAAATTTTTCGATGAAAATTTTATATATTTGACTGAAATTTAAAAGCTGGATATATATAGTACATCAGATAGGTTTCATCTCTAAGAACACTCAATGGCCCGAATTGGCTCAATTTACTCTGGGGGTATATAAAAATAACCCTTCTCATATACCATGTATATCTCACATTAAGTAGAGGATACTCATTAGGGTGGTTCTTATTTTGGGTATTTTCGAATTTTTACACTGACTCTGTCATATGACTGATACTCTGACTCATATGGTTCAAAATAAAAAAAAAAATATCCGCCAAGTTTACACTCTATATTTTTTTTTTTTTTTTATAAAGATACTGATACAAGAAGAAGTTGCACCAAGGAGGTACAACCTCTGTAGTCCGTGGTGGACCCTTGTAACGTGAAGATAAGGGGAGATTTAGTGATTGGGTAGAAGTCGAAGGTATCTGTGGATGCTGGTCTTGAAAGATTGAAGGTCATAAGTTGCTGGAAAGACGGTCGGGGGAAGAGAGTTCCAGACTCTAGATGTCATGGTGATAAATGAATTGGCGAATGCGTTTGTTCGATTAGTATCCAGTTTAAGCGCGTAGGGGTGTTGAGTTTTAGAAAATCGTGTATTTCGCGCAAATGAAGCCCTTGGTGGGATTATCGATTTAATTTCGTCAGAACAAAAGCCATGGTAGTATCTATAAAAAAGGGAAAGGGCGGAGACAGATCTACGATGGGCTAGTGAGTCGAGAGTGTCAGTTAATGTAGGATCGCCTATCAGTCTGATAGCTCGTCTCTGAATTGCGTCCAGGGTTTCAAGAGAATACTTGGGGGCCCCTCTCCACAAATGCGAGCAATATTCAAGACAGGGGCGAATTTGAGCCTTGTATAATATAAGGAGTTGAGTGGGGTGAAAAATCGTTTGGTTCGGAAAAGAAAGCCAAGCTTACATGCTGCAGCCTTTGCTACTGAGATAATATGGTCATTCCAAGAGAGGTCAGAACCTAAGGAGACACCTAACAATGATATTTTATTACGAAATTCCAATGAGCTCGAATCAAAGGAAATGTCCGGAAGGTTCCTATCTGCGCGCCTAGAAATTAGGCAGCATTGTGTTTTACCAGCATTAAAGTTTACCAAGTTGTGAGATCCCCATTTTTTTAGCATGCTTAAGTCTGAATTTATTGAGGAGGCTATGTTTGCGCGATCGTCTAGTAAGGATTGAGCGTTGTGGAGGGTGCTATCGTCAGCGTAACAATGTATTGGATTGGAGGGCAGATTTAATAGGTCATTAATATAGATAATAAAGAGCGTGGGAGAAATGACTGAGCCCTGAGGAACTCCAGCATTAGTATTAAAGGACGAGGATGATATTCCGTCAACCTCGACTTTAATAGAGCGGTTTGAGAGAAAGCTCTCAAGCAACTTGCAGAGGCTCGGGGGGAGGCCAAATGCAGGTAATTTGGCAAGAAGATTTTTGTGCCAGGCTTGATCGAAGGCCTTTGAAATGTCTAAGCCTATTACGAAAGCCTCTTTACCAGTCTCTAGTGCTTTATTCCACATATGAGTTATATATGCTAAAATGTCGTCGGTGGACCGAGATTGTCTAAAGCCGTATTGACTATCATGGATTAGTTTATTAGATTCTAAATGGTGAAGAACTTGCTCATTAATTATTTTTTCCATGATTTTGGAAAGAACCGAAGTTATAGCGATCGGACGATAATTGACTACATTTGAAGAATCTCCTTTTTTTTTTATTGGTTGAATTCTTGCAGTTTTCCAGCTCCCCGGAAATGAGCCAGTGGTATAAGAAAGTTTGTAAATTTTTGAGAGAATAGGAGCAAGTTCAGGCGCGCAATTTTTGATTATACTGGTGGGAATGTTGTCTGGGCCAGCGGCTGAATCAACATTTAGGTTTTTGATTATCTTTAATATTTTTGGTATTCTGAATTTAATATCCGACATAATATTGGTGCTAGGGGTATAGGGCGGGGGGTCAAGTCCCTTGTCGTCTAGGGTGGCATTGGTTGCGAAGAATGAAGCAAATGCTTCCGCTTTAGAGAGGGCGTCAGTGGCTATTGAGCCGCTGGGAAGATTAAGGGGGAAACGCAGATTTGGAGGAGTTCGTAGTTAATTTCTTCGTGAGATGCCAGAATCGATTTTTATTAGCTGGGCATGCTGATAATCGGTCAGCCCATTTTTCGTCTAAAGACTTCTTGGTTTCATTAATAATTTTGTTACAATGGTTACGCGATTTTGAAAAAGCGATTCGTTTGATGTCCGTTTGGCAGAAAAGCCATTCCTTGAATGCTTTATTTTTTTCACGAACAGCTTCGGCCTGTGCCGCACAGCGATGCTATTTTCCCATCTAAATAACATGGGGTTTTTGGCATTGAAATATCAATTTTTTTATTCCGACCAAAGAAATGGTTCAAAAAATTTCAAACTCTGTAAACTTTATCGTTATAATAGTAGCTATCACTCAGAATTTTTATAGATTTTTAGCTATTTTAATTTTGATGTTACAGATAGATAAAATACTGCTATTTTAGTGTTAGTATAAGTTATAGACTCCAACATTATATAGCTAAAAATCTTTAAAAATTCCGAGGGCTAGCTACTATTATAAGGATAAAGTCTACAGAGTTTCAAATTTTTTGAACCATTACTAGGGCCGGAATAAAAAATTGATCGTTCAATGCCAAAAACCCCATGTTATTTAGATGGGAAACTTGCATCGCTGTGCGGAACACTTTAAAATTGAGATAAAGACTTGAAACTTAAGGGATATTTTTTTATTATTTATTTCGAACCATATGAGCCTCTGTCAGCGTAAAAATTCGAAAATACCCAAAATAAAGACCACCCTAATTCTCATTGATTTTTCTAATAAATAAAACCCTGCTTCTGTCGGGAAATTAACATTTTAATGAAAATTGTATTAACTGATAAGTTTATATTTTAAAATAATGACTTTTTTTAAAAATAAAATAAAATTTTAAATAGATACATATTTTTTCTAAGAAACAAATTTGCAATAAGTTAATATTTATCTTGAATATATTTTTCAGGTGCTGGCATCAAAATAGCTGTTTTCGATACAGGTCTTGCACATTCCCATCCTCATTTCCGACGTATAAAAGAACGAACCGATTGGACAAATGAACATACACTAGACGATGGACTTGGCCACGGCACTTTCGTTGCAGGCGTCATTGCATCATCCCAAGAGTGTCTTGGTCTCGCTCCTGATTCTGAATTACATATATTTCGTGTTTTCACAAATGCACAGGTAATTATTATTTTTTTGATTTTAGTTTACTTTAAATAAACCTACCAATATATTTGAATTTCATATTTTATGTGATATTTTAAAGGTTTCATATACATCATGGTTTTTGGATGCTTTCAATTATGCAATTTTAAAAAAAGTGAGTGTTCTTAATTTGAGTATTGGAGGTCCTGACTTTATGGATCGTCCATTTGTCGATAAAGTTTGGGAATTAACAGCTAATCGGGTGATAATGGTCTCAGCTATTGGAAACGATGGACCTTTATACGGGTATGTTAAAAATTCATCAAAATATTTTGTGTATACATGTAACTCTAAATATGAGTTTTCATTTATTTGGATTTGTAGTAAACCAAAACAAACGTTTGATTTATTTTAGTCTTTTTCAAGTTCTTAATATTATTAGTTTTATTAAATATTCTTTGTTGAAAAATTCAAATCGTTAATCAATAAAAATTATAGACTTGGTTATTTCAGAAACGCATGTTACATAACAATATAAGATGAAGGAGGAAAAAGTTTCAAAAAAAGAAAAGAACCGTCGCTTTTCAATTAATTTTGCTTATGTTTAGATATACGTGGTATAATCGACAGTCAGTCGCAGCTTTTATGCGAATGATGAATAAGAAAGAATACTATATAAGAAAAAAGTTTTCTATTTTCTCTTTATTAAGTAGATATTGGTTTAACACTCTTTAAACGTTTCGCCAGGGTACCTACTGGCATTATCAGTGCTTAGAGGGTATAAACAGAGCTTATACATTGATATTTCTCTTTATATATACCTAAATATTCTAATAATTTTATTGTCATTAAACTGAATTCCAAATACCTGTAAATCCATATTTATAATATTTATTTTACTTTACCATACAGGGTATGGTCAAGTATTGTAATCGTGCATGAAAAAAGTGGGTTTTTTCCTTCTTTTTTCGAAATATCTCAAAAACAGTTGGAACTATTTTGATTAAAAAAATTGAGCGAATCCATGGCATTTCGGTCTACAAAAAATCCCTAATAAGTGTACATCGGAAAAATTATATTTTTCGAGATAATAATTGTTTTGTCAAAATGTCTGTTAGTCTGTCTGGTTAGTGTGGTTGTTAGTCTGTGCGTTACCAAATTTTGTGGACGAGCTAGCTCAAAAACTAGTGTGAATATCAAAACCAAATTTCACAGATAGTTTTGGTCCATTGAGATTAAGAGCTGATTAGATTTTGGTGCATATCGACCCAAAATTAAGGGGGGGGGGGGGGTTAAAAATTAAAAATCTAGGCCATTGAGCAAACTCAACCAAATTTTGTATACATAATCAGTGGGACTTCAGAAGTCTAAAAATGCAAAAACTAACCGCCCAAAATTGGGTGGGGGGAGGAGGTGTAGGGTCAAAAAATAAAAATCTAGGCCATTGTACCAAACTCAACCAAATTTTGTATACATAATCAGTGGGACCCCAGAAGTATAAAAATGCAAAAACTGGATGGCCACATCAGAACACGTCAGCTTTTTATAAATATATATTTTATTTTTCAGAACTCACAATAATCCTGCTGATCAAATGGATGTTATTGGAGTAGGTGGAATTAATTTTGAAGATCAGATAGCCAAATTTTCATCACGTGGAATGACAACTTGGGAATTGCCTGAAGGGTAAACCTATTTTTACTTTCACTTATAATTATAGCCTTTTTTTAAAATCATCAAAGTAGTAATTCAAATTCTCTTATTAATTTTCAAATAAGTTATGGACGTGTTAAACCGGATATCGTCACCTACGGCTACTCAGTGCGTGGGTCGAGTGTTAAGGGTGGATGTAGAACATTGAGCGGGACGAGCGTAGCTTCCCCGGTTGTCGCTGGGGCAGTTGCACTTCTAGCAAGGTATCTTATTATAATATTACTAACTAGAAATTAATTATTTATTGAATAGTAAACTTTTATAAGAATAAATTAAAGGGTATGTCCTCATATAATGGGGGCATCAAATCAAATCATATGAAATATTTAAATCTTAAACTTAGCTATTTCTAATTGAATGTATTGGAAGGCAGCCCAGGGGTAGTGAGGAAAGAAAAAATTAACACATATCAAATAATGTCGGTTTGAAAGGAAAGGAGGAAGGATTCTAATAAATTACACCTTATTTGATGTGTTAATTTTTTCTTTCCTCACTACCTCTGGGCTGCCTTCCATTACATTCAATTAAAATTTCTACCAGTCCGTCTCTCTCCAGAGAAAATTTCGTTAGCTATTTTTTTTATAAGCCGATTAGTAATTGATCATTTGAAATGGATTCCCATTTATCCAAGATTTTCAAAATTAAATTTTAATTATTCTAGTTAAAGGTTAAAGTGAACTGATTTTTTCTCACTTATTACTAAATGTTTTGACCCCCAAAAGTATTAATCTGAAATCTGAATTATATGTATTGAGATTCTCTATTTAATTAAGTCTAATTTTATTGCGGTATTTAAACATTTTTCGAAAGACCCGTAAGCGATACTCTATTTTTAACCGACTTCAAAAAAGGAGGAGGTTCTCTATTCGACTGAATTTTTTTTTTTTTTGTGTCTATGTTACCTCATATCTCCGCCAATTGTGAACCGATTTTGAAATTTTTTTTTGCATTGGGTTCAGTCTAGCTTCCGATTGGTCCCATTTTTTTTATTGGTATTAGACCTTTTTCGTTAGGTTTGCTCAGGCCTATAACTTCTTTGTTTATGAACCGATGTTGATGATTCTTTTTTTATTGGAAAGGGGGTATCTTAGGGATGGTGCCATATTAATTTGGTCAAGTTCTGATGATATGATCACTATTAATAACATCACTAAAAAGAGAAAAATAAAAATAATTGTTAAGAAAAAATAAAACCCACTTCAAAAAATTAAATGCAACAAATAAAATACACTAAAATGTATAAAATAATAATTATCTTATTTAGTTACAACTAAACGACGAAATATTAACATGAAATTACTTTTTGAAGTCGGTACCAAACAAACTATACAAAGCGACCATACCCTCCAAACGTACTAAGTAAGATCCGTCGAGTGCGATTCATAAAAGGTATATGTTTGGCACCGACTTCAAAAAGTAATTTCATGTTAATATTTCGTCGTTTAGTTGTAACTAAATAAGATAATAATTATTTTATACCTTTTAATGTATTTTATTTGTTGCATTTAATTTTTTTGAAGTCGGTTTTATTTTTACTTAATCTTAAAAATTATTTTTATATATTGGTTCACTGTATACAAGGGAGCAGAGTGCCATTAAGAGCTGACAGACTATGTATTGTCGATAGTCTTTTATTTTTTCAGCAGGCACAGAGCTGTAATTAAAATGACTGTTATAAATTCCTTATATAAATTTAAAGAAATTCACTCCTCAGGTACTGATTATTTTTACGATTTTTCTTGTCACTTTTCTTTGGGAACCTCTTTCTAAATATTTCCAATGTTAATCAATGCTAGAAATTAAAGTTTTTATCTACATTTGTAAAATCGAAAACAAGCAAGCGGTCTAGGGAAGTTGAGCTGCAGCATGCGGATAGGAGGCAGAAGTATAAATGTATATTTTATTTATATCAGTCTATAGTTTCGATCCCCTTGTCTTCATTTTCAGTCTTATGAATTGGATTTCTTATTTGTGTATTAAGCCGTAATTGAATATATTTTCGCAAATAAATAAATAAAATTCACTTAACTGTATATTTATTTGCATCAAGCAGTGGTCACATACTTTTTAATTTATTCTTATAAATTCAATAACCATGATACTCTAGGCCAGAGTTTCTCAAACTATATCTAGATGCGACACACTTTTAGTAAGTCTAAAATTTCACGACACACTAAAAGTGACTATAAAAAATACTACTGTATTATATAGTTTATAAATGTAATATTATATCTGGAAATAGCAAAAAATAATACATTTTTATTTGTTTTAAAGCAAGTTTAAAAAAATCTGTTAATGAACATACAAAATTATAATTTTTAAAGCGATGGTTGGGATTGATGTACAGAACAAGGTTTTTTTATTTGGAGACTTATCGATGCCTGGTTCACTCTTAATCCTTTTCTGCTGATTTTAGTCAATCTCTTTTATTTTGTTAATTTCGTTCAATGCTGAAAATCCTGCTTCTCACAAGTAAGAGGTGGAGAATTGTAACAGAATTCTTATAGCTCTATCAGAAATGTTCGGAAAATCATTTTTATTTTTATCCAAAATTGACCAACATTATTATTATTCTTAAACTGAATTTCCAGCTATTGATTGCTTCGGATTTCGGCCAGCTCTTCTTCTTCTTGTAGGTTTAATTGCAAAGATGGACAATTTTTTGTCTCAAATGAATCTCTTACCCACAAATAAATTTTTGTATCAAGTGACTGAAAATAATATTCAATTTTTGTTTTTAGCAGCTCTAATGTTTCAGTTATTAAATTAATTATTTCCTTATAATTTGCTTTTGCAGTCAACAAATTAGAATTTATTAGGAGACAATGATTAGAGAGAGAATTTTTCTGCGATACATAGTTTGAGAAACACTGCTCTAAGCAAAATACTTAAAAACACTTTTTTTATTAATTATTAATATTTCAATCTACTTAGAATTTATTTGTTTATCTAGTGGAGTTCTTCATCGAGGCAATGCAATTAATCCAGCTAGTATGAAACAAGCGCTTCTAGCATCAGCACGTAGATTACCAGCTGCCAATATGTTCGAACAAGGAGCTGGAAAACTTGATCTATTGCGTGCCTATCAATTGCTAACCAGCTATAAACCTCAAGCTAGTCTTAGCCCAAGGTAAAATAATTTTTCTATTGATTATTTTTTTTTTATTTCCATTAAATAAAACAAATATAAATGGTGGTTTTTAAATGAGGTATTGGAAATTATTATTAAAATATTTTCTTAAAAAGTATAAATAATAATAATATTATTATTATATATTTCAATATTTAATATTTATATAAATTCTCCGGAGCTATCAGCTTTCTTTTTAAATAAAATAGTCCCGAAGATCAAGGGTAAGGACATAAAAATAGAATAAAACTCAAATCCCATGAACAGCTTTCGATCCATCACTGCCCTGGCAATTATACTGCTATAAAGTATAATAACGTAAAATACTAGGTTAAATGTTTGCGGTCCAAAGTCCGAATAAGAGAAGAAATTATAAAATAGATATACCTACATATATTTATTGAAACTACCCTCAAACAAAGCCTCCAGATTCAGTATGTAAAAATCTCCTCACAAGAGCTATTTGCCCTCATCTTATATAATATACGAAAACTCCTACCCTAATTCATTGCTTTTATTTCATTTCCCACGATTATTCGATCCTATATTGTCACCATTTTTCAACTTCAAATAAGCATACGTGTTCTGATGTGGCCATCCAGTTGACTTTACCATACAACCTGACCCCTCACTTAGGTATGTATACAAAATTTGGTTGAGTTTGGTACTAGGGCCTAGATTTTCATTTTTTAACCCCCCCCCCCCCATTTTGAGCGGTTAGTCTTTGCATATTTAGACTTCTGGGGTCCCACTGATTATATATACAAAATTTGGTTGAGTTTGCTTGAGCCTTGATTTTTAATTTTTAACCCCCCCTCCACACTTAATTTTGGGTCGATATGCACTAAAACTACGTGTGAAATTTGGTTTCGATATTCACACTAGTTTTCTGAGCTATCTCGTCCACAAAAATTTAGTAACGCACGACTAACAGACTAACTAACTAACTTCCTTCTGGGGTCCCACTGATTATGTATACAAAATTTGGTTTAGTTTGGTAAATGGCCAAGATTTTCATTTTTTGACCCCCCCCCCCCCTCCCCCATTTTGGGCGGTTAGTTATTGCATTTTTTAGACTTCTGGGTTTCAACTGATTATATTTATAAAATTTGGTTGAGTTTGCTCAAATGGCCTAGATTTTTAATGTTTAACCCCCCACCCCCTCCACCCCCTCCACCCCCCCTTAATTTTGCCCCAAAATCTAATCAGCTCTTAAGCTCAATGCACCAAAACTACGTGTGAAATTTGGTTTCGATATTCCCACTATTTTTTGTGCTATCTCGTCCACAAAATTTGGTAACACACAGACAACCGGACGGACGGACAGACTAACAGACATTTTGACAAAACAATTATTATCTCGAAAAATATAATTTTTTCGATGTTCACTTATTAGAGCTTTTTTGTAGACCAAAATGCCATGTTTTCGCTCAATTTTTTTTAATCAAAATAGTTTAAGCCGTTTTTGAGATATAAGAGATAAGAAGGAAAAAACCACTTTTTTCATGCAAGATTACAATACATGACCATACCCTGTATGGTAAAGTAAAAAATTTATACCCATGAATTGCCGTCATTAAGCTATTTTGATTAACCTTACAAATTGTCTCATTGATCGTAATATGGCATAGATCTTAATTTGCTTTAAAAAATATCCAAATGTGTATTGGAAATTTGTCGCTTGTTGAGGACTAACATTTTACTTTACCATACAGTGTATGGTCAAGTATTGTAATCGTGCATGAAAAAAGTGGATTTTTTCCTTGTTTTTTTTCGAAATATCTCAAAAACGGCTGAAACTATTTTGATTTAAAAAATTGAGCGAAACCATGGCATTTCGCTCTATAAAGCTTTTTAGCTCTAATAAGTGAACATTGAAAAAATTATATTTTTCGAGATAATAATTGTTTTGTCAAAATGTCTGTTATTTAGTTAGTCTGTCTGGTTATCTGTCTGTTAGTCTGTGCGTTACCAAATTTTTGTGGACGAGCTAGCTCAAAAACTAGTGTGAATATCGAAACCAAATTTCACACGTAGTTTTAGTGCATATCGACCCAAAATTATATTATACTAGCTGACGACCGGGCCTTCGGCCCGGCGCTCACCTAGCCCTGGCGGGGAGCGTCTCGTTCATACCAATTTAATAATTGAAATTTAAAATCTTACTGTAAGTATCGAAAGAATGTGCTGAATGAAATTGATTCAAAAATAAGGAAGAATAAGGAAAGATTTATTTAACACATTGCCTAAGCACGATCACTATCTGACCAATCAGAATCGTTCTAATAATTTAACGCTTTGGCATTGGCTATGCACTGGCCAATCAGATCGTTTCCACATACATATCCACATACTTTTCTATTTTATATATATAGATAGATAGATAGATAGATAGATAGATAGATAGATAGATAGATATATAAGGGCGGTGGAGGGGGGTTAAAAATTAAAAATCTATGCCGATTGAGCAAACTCAACCAAATTTTGTATACATAATCAGTTGAAACCCAGAAGTCTAAAAATGCAAAAACTAACCGCCCAAAATGGGGGAGGGGGTGGGGGGGTCAAAAAATGAAAATCTTGGCCATTTACCAAACTCAACCAAATTTTGTATACATAATCAGTGGGACCCCAGAAGTATAAAAATGCAAAAACTAACCTCTCCCCCCTACATGATTATAAATAATTTTAGGGGCCAGGTTGTATGGTAAAGTCAAG
Organism: Forficula auricularia; assembly: GCA_024734495.1. Classification (NCBI taxonomy): domain Eukaryota; kingdom Metazoa; phylum Arthropoda; class Insecta; order Dermaptera; family Forficulidae; genus Forficula; species Forficula auricularia. The sequence continues at coordinate 43,062,299 of JALMQS010000099.1, read as the reverse complement.
TTGATGGCCACATCAGAACACGTCAGCTTATTTTTAATTTTTTTAATTTTCAACTATTAACTTAAATGTTGATGGAAATAATTTTGAAATATTTTTTTCTTTAGAACATTAATGATATAAGTAGAAATTTAATTGAAATAAAGGAGAATATATATTATTTAATTTCTACTGTTTCAGTTATATTGATCTAACCGAATGTCAATATATGTGGCCTTATTGTACACAACCTCTCTATCACGGAGCTGCACCTACAATTCTGAACGTTACTATATTAAATGGGTTAGGGGTCGCAGGCAAAGTGATAAGTCCACCAATTTGGCATCCCTACGCTCGTCAACATGGTTTATTACTTGATGTACTACATTATATATATTATTTAGTAAAAAATTGTTTTATTATTTTTTATTTATTAATCCTAGGTATCAATAACATATTCTGAGTTACTTTGGCCATGGTCGGGTTGGTTAGCCCTTAGAATTCAGGCCTCTTCAGAAGCAAAACGTTTTGATGGGTTGGCCTATGGCCATATTACTCTTACAGTAGAATCTCCACCGGAAGATGGAGAAATTGTTCCTCGAAGGTCAAGCGTACGTTTACCTTTAAAAGCGAGGATTGTACCTACTCCACCTAGCCAGTAAGGATCACCACCATTTGTTTATTCCTGAATCATTTAAGTATTCTACATAATGGATTTTTGCAGTAAACGGATACTTTGGGACCAGTATCATAATTTAAGATATCCACCAGGGTATTTTCCTCGGGATAATCTTAAAGTAAAAAATGATCCACTTGATTGGAATGCCGATCATATTCATACTAATTTTAAAGTAAGTAACATTTATGTAACAATGAAATAATTTTTTTTTGGCTTTTCGGCCTTTCTAGCCTTAAGCCAATTTACGATACTAATTATTTATTTTTTAAATTTATCCCTACCTCCCCGGGGTCAGATTTTACCCGGATTCGAACCCGGGTCCACTTGGTTAGCAGGGTGACATGCTAACCCCTAGCCTACCCGACCCCCCAATAAAATAATTAAAGTTAGTCTTTACATTCAGTCCCCAGTCAAATAAAGAAAAAAGGCCTCATTCAGACATGTAGTGCATTTGTTTATTAGCGCATTCATTCTTTCTATATTCATACAAATACGGCACAAGAGCCTAGGGTCATCTTCGATAAGTTACTAGCACAGTTCATCATATATCAAATTTGAAAAATCCGTGTTTATTTCGGGTTCTACAAACCATATCGAAAAAAATTAATTTTGGCTGCATCTGATTTTAGGAGATATACTCACATACAGATATTACCACTCTATTAGCCCATATTTTATTTTGATAACATTTGAACCAAAACTCTCCCAACCGTTTTAAAATGTCTATACAATATTTTGAAGATTTATTACTCTGATTATTTAAAATCCTGAATATCTGATTATGTATCATCAAAAATATCCCTATAAGTGAAAGTGTAAGTTTGTACTTCTTTAAGGGTAGTTCAAGTCGAAATGGAACGGAAATTACAAAAAGAAAGAGATAAGAGTGCAAGAGAGTGAGAGTGTTTCAGAGTACAATCCTAATGTTGTAAATCAAAGCACCATTTCAAACATTTTTGACGTAATTAATTTGATAATTCCCTCTGAACATTTCAAATGAGAGGAAAAACTTACCCCTGACGTCACCACATTGATAGGACTTCAAAAAATAACTTATTTTATCAATAACAAAGTTGTAATAGTATTAACTCAACTAAATGAACATTCAAAATTTCACTTCTGTTTGTGATATTCCTAGAATAGACATACACCCTATTTTATATCATTCAATCTCTAGCTAATACTATGTTTTCAAGGACATGTATCAACACTTAAGAAGCTCTGGCTATTATGTTGAAGTTTTGGGCTCGCCATTTACATGTTTTGACGCTTCTCAATACGGAGCTTTATTGATTGTCGATCCTGAAGAAGAATTTTTTCCTGAAGAAATTGAAAAGCTTCGCCAAGATGTGGAACAAGGCCTCTCCTTAATAGTCTTTGCTGATTGGTATAATGTCTCTTTAATGCGAAAAGTGAAATTTTATGACGAAAATACAAGGTACTTTTAAAATAAATACACCCTTCTCTGTTTTTTCTTTTAATCCATTTATTTATATAATTATATTATAATATTCATTTCTTGCTTATATTTCCTTTAGTTATATGTTATTTTAGACAATGGTGGATGCCAGATACGGGAGGTGCTAACGTTCCTGCCTTGAACGAATTACTTTCTGCTTGGGGGATTGCTTTTGGAGATCGAGTTCTTGAAGGTTCTTTTACTCTTGGAAGTCATCCAATGTATTATGCTTCAGGAACAACTCTTATACGTTTTCCTTCTCGTCGACCAGGCGCAATTGTATTAGGAGCTAAACTTTCAGACCAAGGTATTTAATTCGTTTTAAGGACGTTCCCTAATAAATCGATTTTCTTGCAATCCTTTTAAAACTTTGAATACACATATTCAGTGTCCTTTATACGTAGAAATTTTTTTCAATAGTCCTTGCAGCACTAAATTTGTAAATATTGACCATTGAAATTTGTATATTTAACTCGAACCCTATCTCGATTGATGTTAAAGCGACTGTTTCATTAAATAACAATCGTAATTTTCTTGAAATTATTTTGAAAAACTGAGAATCATTAACTGAAGATATAACAAATATTTTTCTGTTAAAATAATTGTATCAAGTGGTATTCGTTTTGTCTGAAAAATGTTAAAAGTTAGGTACTTTTGATGATTTTCATTTTTTCTCTCGTGGCATGGCAAGTGAGAGATGGCGACTTGGCAACGCCCCACTAAAATTACTCAATTTTTCCTATCTAAAAAACTTCGGCAACTGGTGCATTTGAGATTTTTAGCTAATTCTCTCAACCTAACTACACTGTTCTCATCTGGAACTTCGCATTGAGCTATTTCATGTAGTGTTTTCTTTTATTTTTTGTCTTTTAGCGTCGGTAAGAATGCAATGTTGCCAGATCCGAGAAACGACGCAGTGAAAATTTTTTGCCTTTTTGCACATGTGAGAGTAGGGGAAAGAGCGAATTGCATCTGAGCTATATTAGGGAACGTCCTTAATATTTTTATTTGATGACAATTATAATGGCCCTTGTCTTTCAAATTACAGATTCATTTCAAATATATATTTATTTTCATTAATTATTAGAATATTAAACTCAAAATAATTATTGATTATATTATTTCCAGGTGAAGAATTATTAACAAGTTCCGAAGGAACTCCGACTTCACAAAATGAACCTATTCTTGGTCTCTTACAAACGATTTCGTCCAATAATAGTGGCCGTGTTGTAGTATACGGTGATTCTAATTGCCTCGATACAAGCCACCTTCATAAAGGTAAATTAATTAATTCTAATTTATTTTCTTATAACAATTATTAATATTTCTATTTTTATAGACTGCTTTTGGCTATTAGATGCCATTCTCGAGTTTACTTCAAATGGGAGATTGCCAAGTGTTTTTGCTGATGATCCTTCTATTGAGTTTTCTGAAAAAATAGAACTTCCTCAAAGAATGGAAGGAAATCAACTCTATCGGTAGACTCATTTGTATTATATATAAATATTTACCATTTATTTATTTGTTTAATTGTTTTATCGATATTCTAAAGTACTTGAAAATCACGTGGGAAGCCAAGTTACAAAAAGTTTGCCTGCTTGTATGAAAATTGAATGGTCTCATCCAGTACCACTTAATAAATCTTCAACGTAAGAATAAAAAAAAATCAATAAGTTTAAACTTAGATATACTTACAAAAATGTGATATAAATTGTATTATTCATTTTAAAATTAAATTTTTTAATGATCTTAGGTAATATATAAATACAGAAGGTGCAAGTATTGACTTTTATTCTTGGAAGAGAGGCAAATTTAGGGATTGGATTGGGAGTCAAACTTATGAAGCCGAAGAATTTAACATTGTATAAATGACACAAAGAAGATTTTATTTTCATCATAATTATATACAATTAAGGAATATATTGGGTTTATTTGATACTAATTTAACAATCAAGGAAAGTTTTTTATATTGTTTGGACATTAATTGGAAGTCACATTTCCAGGAGGGAGGTCAGATAGGCTAGTCGGTAGCGCATCATCTTGCTAACCAAGTGGACCCGGGTTCGAATCCGACTCGAGGCATTCGGCTAAAATCTGACCCCCGGGATAGGGACAAATTTAAAAAAATATATAGTATCGTAAAATGGCTTATGGTTAGAAAGGCCAAAAAGCCAAAAAAAAAAATAACATTTCCAGGAGACAAATTTTTCTACATTGCTATTACAAAGGGCGCGATCCGAATTGCATATATAGAAGCTCAAACTCATTTTAAAATGAAAAAAAAATGACTTCTCACAAAATAATTAACAAGAGAAATAATATCGAATAATAACAAATATAATTATTAATTAATATCAATAATAATCTTAATTCATTTCGAGTTTATAAACAAATAGCGCTCAAAGGCGTTCCATAATGATAACGCTATCAGCACACTTTTCAATTCGGACATGCCGCTATCAACGTGAGCGCTATTAGCTCTTAGACTACAATTCGGAAAGCACCCAAAATATAACCAATGCATGACACTCTTCAAATAGAAGAAGGATTTTTTATATTTTATCATATATTAATTTTCAATTATCAACATATAAATATTCTTCGACCACTAAGGAAGTCCATAATATTTGTTATTTTTTGATATATGTATATATATTTATTTATTTTATCATTAAATATGGAAAACTTCTAAATATATTTTTTTCCCATTTTAAGAAACCATTATAAACCTCAAAAACTGCTCTCTTTGGCTTTGGACTCACCTCAATCTCCATCCTTATGGCGGATTTCACCAAATGCAGCTGCCGCCGCAGCAGCCGCCGCTGCAGCTGCAGCTGCAGTACCAGGGGAGTCCCTGAATGGAGATTCGCCACTTTGGGGTGGTTGGAGAGGAGCAGCTGGAGGAAATCTCAACTATGAAATGGAATCTCAACCAGCCCCGCCTCCTTTCCTACTTGTACTCTTCGCCGCATTCTCTATGTTTTTTATACTCTTGGCTGCTCTAAGATGTTATCAACGTAGATCTCGATCTCGTAGGAAACGACCCCTTAAACAAAGGAGACTTTTGATAGGTGGACGTGTTCCTGTCGTTTAGGAAACAACCCCTTAAACAAAGGAGACTTTTGATAGGTGGGCGTGTTCCTGTCATTTAAGACTTAAAACTAACAAATTAAAATCATTTTAAAAATAATGAATCCACAATACTATTTTTTAATGCTATTTGGAGATAAAATATCTATCTATAAATATTTAATATATTTTCGATGACATAAAAACTACTTATTACAAATTAACGATAATAAATAATATTTTAATCTTAATTTTAACGAGGAACTATACAAAAATTTTAAATTTCATTATAAACTCTCTAATCATATCGAATCTACCATATATTTCAATTACAATTTTCATTTATCATTGACCTTTTTCTTTATTATCTTTTTTTATATACATTTTCACAGAAATGTGGACAAAAATGTAAAAAGTCAATCACTTGTAGTCGGACGTTTCGTCCTTTTAATTCGACTTCTTTAGCAACTAAAATATATATTACAAAAAATATCACTTAGATGCCTTTATAGAATATTCATACTATAAAATATAAAATATTTAATTTTTTTTTTTTTTTTATAATGATATTGATACAAGAAGAAGTTGCACCAAGAAGGTACAACCTCTGAAGTCCGTGGTGGACCCTTGTAACGTGAAGATAAGGGGAGATTTAGGGATTGGGTAGAGGTTGAAGGTATCTGTGGATGCTGGTCTTGAAAGTTTGAAGGTTATAAGTAGCTGGAAAGACGGTCGGGGGAAGAGAATTCCAGTCTCTAGATGTCATAGGGATAAATGAATTGGCGAATGCGTTTGTTCGATTAGTATCTAGTTTAAGCGCGTAGGGGTGTTGAATTTTAGAAAATCGTGTATTTCGGGCAAATGAGGCCTTTGGTGGGATTATCGATTTTATTTCGTCAGAACAAAAGCCATGGTAATATCTATAAAAAAGGAAAAGGGCGGAGACAGATCTACGATGGGCTAGGGAGTCGAGAGTGTCAGTTAATGTAGGATCGCCTATCAGTCTGATAGCTCGCCTCTGAATTGCATCTAAGGTATTAAGAGAATACTTGGAGGCTCCTCTCCACAAATGCGAGCAATATTCAAGACAGGGGCGAATTTGAGCCTTGTATTGTAATTCCTCTAATGTGATCGTCTATTGTATGAATTAGGGATGTTGCGAATATTCGCATCCGCAAATACGGAGCTTCCGCATAGATTTGGACATCTGCATCCGCATCCTCAATAATCAATGCTGATGTTCATGCGAATGCGAATGTAATACAAATTGCGACAATAAATTGGGCGGGACCGGCGAATGGCGCGTTCCGTTCGCACGTGATAATGTCCAATGGGAGCGAAAAAATTGGTGACAAGATCCGAGGCGTTTGTTGTGGTGCATCATTTGTTTCTTCTAAATAAATCATTACAGGTTTGTTTGCGCTGTGGATTACTTATCGTATAGATAGATATTTTGAGTGTTATTGTGATACAGTGATCATTGTGTGTAAATATTGTTTATTGGGAAATCTTTATATTAGTCTTAGCTCAGCTTATTAAATTAAAATCGCCAGGTAAATGTCATTATGTTACACCGGTAATACGTTTTATTGTAGGTAAAGTTTATCTTTTATAACAATATTATCACTGATAGCACGAAGATTTTTATCCACTCCACCAGGCAGTGTTCCTAGCGAACAATTATTTAGTAGCGCGGGTTTAATTTACGAACCTCTGCGTAACCGCCTTGAATCAGAAAAGGCGGCAATATTACTCTTTATTAAGTATAACGCTCCAATTTTTAACTTCACTTACTAATATGAAAATTAGTAAGTGAAGTTAAAAAAATAGGAGCATTATACTTAATACTAATTTTCATTAATAAAAATGTTAATAATTACTTATCATTGTTTTAATTCTTCATTCATTTACTATATTTATATAAGATCTTAAACATCCGCATCCGCATATGTGAACCTTCAAAAATCCGCATCCGCATTCACATCCGCGGATGTGAAAAAATCGGCATCCGCAACATCCCTGGTATGAATATATATTCTTTAACATCCTCTGTCTCAAGATTTTTGTAATACATATTTTATTTGATGAAGAAGCTGAAATAAATTGATGAAACGTCCGACTACAATTGATTATCTTTTTAAATTTTTATCTACGTTATTATGAACATTTTAATCTTACTATTAACACTAACAAATCCTTTTTTTCTTAGGGATTTCGAATATTTTTCAAGTTAAATCATCCATAGTAATTAATATCTATTAGATATTCCCTCCCCCTTTCGACCCCTTCCTGGACATTTATTAAGTACACCTATTAGCCCCGGGACGTTGATTATTATTTAAGAGAAACTTTACTTTTTTATCTAACATTTATTTATTTATACCATAGCAAATCTGACCACTAATATTTCAGAATATTCATAAATAGATTGATTATCATAACATCATATAATACAAAACCAAAAAAAAAAAAAAAAAATTGAATTTTATTCAAGTTTTACCTACTTCTATAAAATTTAATTAAATTTTTCTTCTTATTTTTTTTTATTATTTTACAAAGCATGACTCTCACATCGAAGATATATTTTTTAAAACCTCTCCTAATATCATTTTTAAATAATATTTTGGTGTTATCCGAATTTTTAAACTACAAATCATATTCATTAAATTTAAATAAACTTTAAAAATTTTTTTATCATTTTCATGTTCACAATGAATCATAGAATATATTTTTTTTATGATACTATTTATAGAGTACATTGATACAAATGAAATAGTAGACTATTATACTCATTTATTAATTTTATCGACAAATTTTACATTTTGCAGATTGACTTTGATAGCCTGATGAACTAAAAGTTTTTTCACTAGTCATTCATGATGAAATTAGAAAATTAATACTTAATTTTCTTATTATCACAAACGCTTTTTCTCTTGTAGTATTGAGGTGTAGAATGTTTTGTCTCTTTGCTAATACCACTGTAGATTTCACAAATCATGAGCTTAGATACCAAAAGATCAATGAATTAAATAATCCAGAAACATTTAAAGACTGCTTCAGGAAATAAAGGAAACATTGTGATATTAAAAGAAACTTATAATTAATTTTTAATTTCCCCATGGGTGGTATAGCCAGAAAATACATTCTAAGTTATTTTTCATTTAACGTTCTATTTATTAAAAAAAGAAATTAAAAAAAAAAAATTATTCAAAAAATTTATTAATTAAAATATATTGTTAAATCAGGATATAAATTATCTATTTATTATTACTATATTTGTTTATTTTATTAATTGTTTTCTAAAATTATATAAAATAGAAAAAAATTATTTAAATACTATCTACATTAAATTTACTAATATTTATTTTGTAAAAATTTTAAAAGATGCATCAATAATAAATTCACAATTTTATATTTTATTATTTTTTTCATTTTTTGATTACATTTTTAATTTTTTTATATTAATTGCTAGAAAGCCAAAGTAAGAGAGAAAATAAAATGTACAAATAAATTTATTAATATTGACGAATGCCTATAAATTGATGATTAAGAATATTCCTTCTTGTATATATGTAGTCTCTTCACTTTTTTATGAAATAATAAAGAAATCACATTTTCTATATTGCTCGTATTTCTTTTGTTCTATAACCAACTAGCTGCAAGGCCCACCTTCGGCGGTCCTCTTGCTAGCCAAAGGGGCTAGCCCCCTGGGCTCCTCTCCCGTCTCCAGAACCCTCTGTCATCCATTTATAACCACTGTCCAGACCACGAACCCTCTCCCCTATCCCGGAACTCCTTCATCGCCTCCGATCAGCCTTTACCCCAACAAATAAAATAAAATAAACCGAAAATATTTTCTAAAATTTAAGTATAATTAAGTCAAAAGTACGTACCCATTAAATTAAAATAAACCAAAAAAATCTGTTGGGTATTTATTAGCCTAGAGCAGTGGTTCCCAGCCTGGGGGCGATTTGGGTTATCAAGGGGGGGGAATAAATAAGAGGGGGCGATTTGAGAGCGATGTATATTCAAAGGGGGAAAAATTAAAATAGTTTAGTTCAGATAACGAGACTCCTGAACTCCCAGAAGACAAAATCCTAATTTTTACTGATCACCTTGACCAGTTGAAAACTGACATGGAATCAAGATTTGAAGATTTGACCAAGTTACAAATTCCGGATTGGATTCTAGATCCATTATCGTTTGAAGCTGTGAATAAGCTTGTTAGCTCTTTGAAAACGGAGTTTCTAGATCTGAAGTATGACTGTGAGGCGAAAATCATTTTCAAACATAGTGTTTACGAGTTAGCCTGGTGAAGCTTATGGACACTTATCCACAACTGTGAGGAAAATCTGAACCTCTTCTCATCTCGTTCCCGTCAACATATTTAGTTGAAAAAGGATTTAGTTCTGTTGTTCAGGTCCTCACAAAACAAAGAAATAAGTTGGACATTTGCCTCAAAGGAGACTCGCGCCTGAACTTGACCAACATAAAGCCGAATATTCAAGCTTTAACCAAAATCCACCAAACACAAGGCAGCCATTGAAAAGGTAAAATAAAACAATAACAAAGTTTTCAAACTTTCATTTATTTTTTCAAATTTTAACTGTCAACTTTCTTAATTTTTCCTGATTCCAATTTAAAAATGAAAACATCTACTCCTGTTTTTTAAATGTTCGTCAATTATCTTAGTTAATTATTTCACTTCTTTGTTCTTAAAAAAAATCTGTAAAAAATGTACATTTTAATTTTTTTTCTATTTGATTTAAGAGTGACCGGATAAAACTGCTTTGGTTGTTTTTATATACGGTAATAAAAGTGTTTAAAATAAAAATGCTGATTTATTATTTGCTCTTTACTTCAAATTAAAATAAGGCATACAATGAAAATGAAAAGGGGGCGATAGGTGTTAGTCAACCTCCAGAAAGGGGAGATGGGCACAAAAGGTTGGGAACCACTGGCCTAGAGCCTTCCTCAATAAACGGGCTATCTAATGAAAACAATTTTTTTTCAAATCGGATTAGTATTTCCTGAGATTAGCTTCCTCAAACCAACCAACAATATTAAATACAAAGGATGAGATATACTATAAAACAAAGAGAAAAACAAAGTACAAAATTTAAAATATAATATACCGAAGCTTAACTAGCCTATGGTGAGTGTGGCGACGGCCATTCGACAAAAGGCGCCAATTCTCAATTGTAAAAAGCCAGTAATTCTTCATGATCGCAAAATTTTGCATAAAACTTCTTTACCTCTTTCTTGTAGAAGCTACATTGACTGTATAAAGTCTCTGAAGTAGAAGCTAGTAGAAAGCGCGATTATAATTATATCACCAAATTTTAGAAGGAATGATTCATTAGGATTTGTGTGAATCATATCCTAATATTAACATTTGCTTAAGAATACTTCTTTGTTTATCTGTAACTGTTGAGTCCGGTGAAAGAAGTTACTAAGAAATTTAAGTTTATTCTCTATCGAATAAGATGTTTTTGTCGATGTGGGTTTTGACACCATCAATGATGATTTTGTGAATGCAAAAGCCCGAAAAGTTAAACTTTTTTTTTTTTTCTTTAATGATATGAGAAGGAGATACACCAGAAGGTGGATCCCCTAAAGGCCTGTATGGGCTGGCCCCTCCATCGTGAAAAGAACAGATAGAATGGATATTCCTCAAGTATTAGATGAGAATCAATCGCTATTTTTGATTTTAAGTCGATTCCTCCATGCCTTCGGCAATGGTTACCAATAAAAATCGAAACGTCAAAAATCCAATATAGAATGATTATTCCTCAAGTACGAGATGAGAATCAATCGCTATTTTTGGTTTAAAGTCGATTTCTCTATGTCTTAAGCAAAGGTAACGGATAAGAAAACAACGCAGTTGCTATGGTTACTTATAAAAAATTCTCCCAAATTTTTTAGCATTTCACAGAGAGAAGCCTATCCATTCTTACTTAAGCAAGGCTAAATGAGCTATATTAAAACTTTCAAATGAATAAATTTTAAAGAATTTAAAAAATTAAAAAAAGTACTCTCTTACTCTAGAGTAAAGTACTTTAAAATATAATTTTACTAAAAACTTTATTTAACCTTTTTGTGGTCCCCAAGGTACTTAATTAGGATATTAAATTTCATCAAAATTGGTTAAGTCAGTTTCAAGATATTTAGAAAAAACTAAAAAGTACTGTAATAAAGTACTAATGTTTGTGGGCCGATATGTACCAAAAACTAATCAGCGCTTCATTTTGTTAAAAGAATGCCAGGTTTTCAATTTCATTTCAATCGGTGCAGCGGTGTGGAAAAAATCGTGGGCCAAAAAAACGATAACATACATCCATCCATCCATACATACATACATACATCCGCACGCACTAAATGAAATAAAAATCGCACTTTTTGGCCTCTCGACGAGACCCCATGTAATTTTTGGCAAACCCGTCACGTGCTAAAATTCAACCTAATTGAATACTACAATTTGTGACTTTAATTGAGTCCATGGGTTCCGTAGTCTTTACCTGAGGACCCTTTGAAGCCACGCTTGCCCCGAGAGCGATTACAATACTTTACCCATGCTTTGCATTGGATAAAGTAAAAAATGCCACTTTTTGGCCTCTCGACGAGACCCCATTTAATTTTTGGTAAAACTGTCACATGCTAAAATTCAACCTAATTGAATACTATAATTTGTGTTGAAGCCATGGGTTCCGTAGTCTTTACTCGAGGAGCCTTTGAAGTCGCGCTTGCCGCGAGACCGATTACAATACTTTACCCATGCTTCGCATTGGATAAAGTAAAAAAATCATAACAAATAAGGGTCTCTCATCCCGAAAAACCATCTGTAGAACTTCACCCATGGTCACCGTAAAGAGTAATAATTTCTCATTTCATTTTATCAGCCAAAGATCAATTCTTTTATCTTTTACAATCACGCCGGGTGAAAAAATAATTGAATATTGTAGTTCTTGTCCAAAATTGATCGAACATGGATTTTAATTATTTTTTCATTTAGAGCTTTTTAAACAATTCAATTTTTTGCACATATATGGAAAATATTGAAATATAAAATATAAATAAATGACTGTACTAATTAAAATCCTCAAAATATAGTCTGAATATTAACTTGATTTTTGTTGGTGCGCCTTGTATTTAGGCAACCAATTGCGCGCAGAAGAATGAAAGCTGCATAAGAGCTAGGCGAGTCCAGATGGAATGCTCCAGAGCTTATGGGTGTAAGCCATCAAGTTTATAAGAAAGGATAATTTTTACATAAGTTTTAAATAGGTAGAGAATAGAAAAGGTAGATATAACATTCGTGTTTTCCCGATTTGGTGCCTCAGTTCCATTTTATTAATGTGATTTTGCTTTTTACTTTATACAATGCGAAGCGCGACTTCAAAGGGTCCTCATGTAAAAACTACGGAACCCATGGTCTCAAATAAAGTCACAAATTGTAGTATTCAATCATGTTCAATTTTAGCATGTGACGGTTTTGCCGAAAATTACATGGGGTCTCATTCAGAAACCAAAAAGCGCGAATTTTTCATTTAGTGTGTGCGGAACTGCGGATGGAATGGATGGATGCTACCCTTTTTTTCGACGACGATTTTTTCCGCACCGTTCAATCGATTGAAATGAAATTGAAAACCTACCATTACTTTAACAAAATTAGTCCTCTCACAGTATTTCAATCGAAAAAAATATACATCACAGAACTTTTTAAGCAGACAAGTAGCAAAAAAATCTCTTAGGAATCGTTTTTTTAGAAATCCAAATAAAAACACCCAAACTTCAAATAAAGGGGTACAAGAGGTATGTCCACTTAGTTTAAATTCTTACCAATCATTACTAAGTGATTCCCATAGTTTAAGTTTCATATTTCGTTGCTCTTTGACTTATACTAATGCTGAGTTATATAGTAGCAATACACACACACAGATACACACCCTTAAATTTTTAAATGAGTTTCTACTGTGTCGCCTACAAAACTCGTTTTATTTTTCCAAAGTCATATTCTATATCCTAAAGACATCGAATACTCTTGAAGTTTTCCGCGTGTACTTTTATAGTTTAGGACAGCGTTTCCCAAACTTTTTCGGCAGGGGACCATTATTTTTTGTAAAATTTTTATGCTGCCCTCTTTTATGTAAAAAACATATTATATAATATTATTTAAAGTGCTAATTTTAATTTTTGATAATTGGGTTACTAAACAATCATATTATTTATTTTAATATTATTATCAAGTAGAAAAAACTTCATACAGTGTGCTGGAATGTTCCTTTTTTATTCATATAGAAGATTTGTGGTGAACATTTTCGGAGGTCTTGGGGAACACTTTGGTTAGTGTTCCATTTCATTATTGAACAACCAAAGTGTTCCCCAAGACCTCCGAAAATTTTCACCACAAGACCTTTTATTTATTTTAAATAGAATTTATTAAACTCAATAAATTGGAAATTTTAATGTTACATTCGCGTTGAGCGAATTTTCGTAAAATTATGCCTAAAAAGTTTATTTTATTTTTATTTATTTTTTTTGAGGACCCGCTTTTTTTGCGGGCCGGTACATACTGGAAAACGCTGGTTTAGGAGATTCGAAAATTGTAAAAGTCTCGAAAGCTGTCTAAATAGGCTATGTTCCCGAGGACAATAAATAAAATAAAAAAAGTCTCGAAAGTGAATGCCCAATTTACCTCCATGCTTCGCTAAGTAAGGGGAAATTAAAAATATAATTTTAATACAGGAATTATTTAACGGATTATAGTGGTGTTTCACAAAGTGGAAATAAAATTATCAGAATGTAAAATTTATATTCAGTTTTTTGTTAAACCTCCTGATGAAGGGTTCATAGCCCGAAATATGTATAGAGATAAATAAAAAATCTCCAAAATAATTTAAAAGATTTTTAAATTTTTTTAATTTTATTTCCATTTTGTGAAACACCACTATAATCCGTTAAATAATTCCTGTGTTTAATATGTTTTACTATAAACCAACACCGCTTTCCCTAAACTTTATTAATAATTTTAATAGACACATTAACTTTTTAAACGATAGTTTTAATTTTTTCTTAAAGCAATTTGAACCGCGAAAGTTAAATAATGTAATCAATAATTTCTTATGTTAATTCTACATTTAGAAAATTATTTTATTATTTTTTGAAAAGGAAAAAATGAATTGAGCACCCGACAGGATTCGAACCTAAGTCTCTCTCCTATAGCCGAAGAGTAATTAAATTATTTAACTTTCGCGGTTCAAATTGCTTTAATAATTTTAATATATTATATTATTATTTAAATTTATTACTACCAAAGCTAACGGGAGAGTATCGATTCTTTCAAGTCTTCCAATTTCTATTTGAATCCGGAAATTTCGACTAAAGCGCCCTCTCCTTGTGTTATTGTTAAACTGTTATTGACAAGTTAAGGTTAGGCATTCATATATTGACAACGGGAACCAATTTAATTCCTCTCTCTATAAAAATAATTGAAAATGGTTGGAGTGTTATTTCTGCATCCTGATTTAGGCATAGGTGGAGCCGAACGACTTGTGGTCGACGCCGCCTTGGCTCTTCAGAAATCCGGCCATGACGTGCACCTTGTGACCAGTCATCACAATCCCGAGCATTGTTTTCCAGAAACTGGAGATGGCACCCTCAAAGTGACAGTGGCCGGAGACTGGCTGCCACGCTCACTCTTTGGCAAATTCTTTGCCCTTTGTGCCTATATACGATCCATCTATGCAGCTTTCTATATTGTTTTCTTCAGTGGTCTAAAACCTGATGTGATATTTTGTGATCAAATTTCAATCTGTATACCCATTCTCAGGGTATCTTTCAAAAATATTATTTTCTATTGTCACTTTCCTGATCTACTCCTCACTGACCGAAAATCTACTTTAAAATCGCTGTATCGACTTGTCCTCGATTGGGCAGAAGAATATACAACCGCGCTTGCATCGAAAATTCTTGTCAATAGTCACTTTACAAGAAACGTCTTTTCGCATACATTTCGGACTATAAGAAGAAAACCTGAAGTTGTTTATCCATCTATTCATACGGATACTTTTGATAACACCCCCACCCTAGATCTAGAAAAAATATTAAATAAACAATTACCAGAAATTATTTTTTTAAGTATAAATCGTTTTGAAAGAAAAAAGAATTTAAGTTTAGCATTAGAATCGATGGTTTCTTTAAAACTAAAATTAAACTCGAAACAATGGAATCGAGTTCATTTAATAATCGCTGGCGGATATGATCCTCGAGTAGTTGAAAACATCCAACATTATGGAGAATTAGAGAGAAAAGCCGCTGACTTCGATATAAAAGATAGCGTGACCTTTTTAAAATCGCCATCTGATAATGTTAAATTAACTTTACTAAGAAGATGTCATTGTCTTTTATATACGCCTAGAAATGAACATTTCGGAATCGTCCCTCTGGAGGCGATGTACGTCCAACGTCCAGTGATTGCTGTTTGTAGCGGGGGTCCCACGGAAACCATTCTTGATGGAGAAACTGGTTTTCTTTGTGAAGACACGCCGAAATCGTTTGCAAATGCGATGGCCCTATTAATGGAGGATGAAGATCTTGCGGAACGTATGGGAGAGGAAGGTGGAAAAAGATTCAAGGAAAAATTCTCTTTTCCAGCTTTTACAAAACATCTTGAAAATATTGTTCAACAAATTGTACTATAAAATGAAAAAAAATTCATTCCAACACTTACTTCCACTTAATCTAGCTATTACACTAATAGCCAACACTCATTTTGGTTTTTTTAGAAGTTTAGACCAGTTCCTGATTACAAAAATCTAACCAGTTTTCCCCTATCAGATTTAGTTTTGGAGATACATTTGGTCAAATGTTCGAAAAAGGCGATTTTTACTTATTTTTGAGGCATTTTTCATTTGTAAAAGCGATACTTGAAATATAAATATTTCATTTTATTTGAAAATAATGGAAGGGAGCCCAGGAATAGTGAGAAAGGAAAAAATTAACACATATCCCAATAAGATGTAATTTATTGGATTCCTTCCTCCTTTCCTTTCAAACTGACGTTTCGGAGAATTCTTCCCTCCTTCTTCAGGGTTTTAAGGGGTCAATGAAGGAAACAAATAAAATGCTTCCTTCCTCTCTCCACAGCAGTGTTTAAAACTTTTTTCTTAGCAGAAGCATAGAAAAACAATTTTTCTTCATTTTCTTCCCCTTCTCAATCTCTCCATGCTTCTGTTAAAGAAGAAAAAAGTTTTAAACACTGCTGTGGAGAGAGGAAGGAAGCATTTTATTTGTTTCCTTCATTGACCCCTTGAAACCCTAAGAAGGAGGGAAGAATCCTCCGAAACGTTGGTTTGAAAGGAAAGGAGGAAGGAATCCAATAAATTACACCTTATTTGGATTTGTGTTAATTTTTTTCTTTTCTCACTAGCCCTGGGTTGCATTCCATAACTTTCAATTAAAAGTTCTACCAGTCCGTCTCTCTCCAGTGAAAATTTCTTTGCAAATAATTTCATTTTATTAATTGAGAAAATTTACCGCATGCTTTTCGCCCAATGAGAACTTTATTTATAACATAAAACTAAAACCATATTTTAATTTTTTTATTCTCATTGAGCTAAAAACATGCAATAAAGTGAAAGTGATCACTTAAGCTTTTTCTTCAATTAATAATTCGAAATATTTTGATTTCAAATAATGCTTGCTCTTCAATATCAATACGATAAATACTCAAAAATCGCCTTTTTCGGAGATTTAGCCGAAAAATCTCAAAAGTCTGAATTGCGATTTTCAGAATCTCCGCCCCAAATATCTCCAGGAACAGGCCTAAAAACTAAGAAACCTAGATATGTTTTTTGTTTGGCTGTTATTATTCAAATGGAATGAAGTTTAGAATTAAAAGATTTTTGCTGACAGTAGCAAGTTGAATTTATATGAAAATAAATACACATTTATAGAGATCAAAGAGTGCGTTCTTTTCTAGTTGAAAAATAATATACCCACGCATAAAAGATTAATATATTCTTTTATAAATCAGTAAATCGTTTATTAGAACTTGAAACCTTTGAGAAAAATTTTTCTTGCAATTAAAAAAATTGATAGATGAAAATTGTATCGAAACGTTTCAGATTGTCATAAATGGTTTACAGATATCTAATATAAATATATAGGACACACTCTTTGATTTATTTTTTCTTATAGATTGAACTTGAATCAGATCTATTTGAATGTTTTTAAATTAGTGCGTACATTCTATGTAAAAGGTATTCTTGTTTAAGGAAATCAAAATTCACAATCTAGTTATTCAATATCGAATAAAAATTACTAGAATTTTAATAATTTAAAACTTGAGCAATATAATCAACCTATATAGATTGATTATAAACTGTTTTTTTTATTTAATGATATATTTATGTTCATATATTTAATATATGTAAGCCATTCCGATTAATAAAATATACATATTTATATTTTATTATCAAATAAATTTATAATATATGACGAAACTGTTTTATTTTTTAATTACGTTATTTTTATTTGCCTAATTAACAATTCCTTCTTGCTTAGGTATTGAATTCGTCAATGGAATCAGATTATATTAATAATGTAATAGAGATATTTATTTTGATTATTTATGTCCATCGATTAAATTAATAAGTTGTTGTAGGGAAATAAGGACAATAGCTTATGCAAATAATTTTTATTTTTTGCCAACTTTTCGTCAACTTTGTTGACTTCCTCAGGACTCAAACAAATTAACTTCTTTGCATATTTGTCATTTTATAAATATTCATTCTTAGCAAACACATAAGGCCAGTCATCGAATAGATTATTTATATTTAGATCATTTCTAAATTGCCAAATTACTCTTGATAATAATGTATAAGATTACAACCATGGTATAAAGAAGTCCTTTTCAAAGGGTGCCTAGACACATCAGTGCGTCCTAGGTAATCCCAAATAGATATGCGTGGGGTTATATATTTATTAGCATTTTGTATAGAGTGAGCCTACGATTTTTTGTAAGACTTCAATTGCGCCACGACTTCATAAAGTTCGAAACCACTAGTAATAAAATGAGAAAAGATTTTAATTTTCAATATCCAGACATCCCTTTTATACCATCCATCTAAATACAGAAATTTGCTGCATTTCCATTACGTGAGCCAGGATGGATAGAAATCGATGCCAAATGTGAAGTTTCCTTAATAATTCGCTTTCTGAACAAATCTGATGTTGCATATCAAAGGAAAAAACAAATTAAATGTCAAAATTTGTATAATTTTTTTAGCCATTGGTGAGTTTAACCAGAGTAGAGAGGTAGGGGCGTGCCAGTGCCATACTATCTTGAAAATTACTCCAGAAATTAATCCTTCAACAACTAGTTGGTAATAATAATTTTAATGAACTTTTTCCCCATGGGCAATCTAACCATAAAAATCTTACAAATCTTTCTGATAATATTCTAAATACATTCATAGTTAAAATCGAAAATCGTTTTAATTTTTGCAGACACAGGAAATCTTTTTTTAAGCTACAAAAATTCATTTTCATGAAAAAGGGTTGATAAATTAAAATTTTTTTAAAGATAATGGCCAATGTACTTTGGTTGTTATGATTGGCATTCTCTAAAAAATAAAAAAAATATTACAAATTTCTTCTAAGAGTATTAAAAAACTATCACAATCACAATAAAATAATATTAGACGCCTTAATGTCTATATAACAAATTTGATCATTTTTAAACTAGTTATATAACATAATAATAAAACTTGAGCAAGATGTGAGGTAGGTTTCACAAAAGAATTTTTTTTTTGTGAAACCTACCTCTCATCTTGCTCAAGTTTTATTATTATATTAAAATGTTTCACCTAGAACCAACACCTAACTCCTTAGTTATAGTTATATAACACTTTTTTACTTGGTAAATCATTTAATTTGTTGTTATTTTTCTTTTTAAGCTGATATTCTCCTTTGAATTGGATTTATTCTTTTTGTTCAAATAAATTAACTTGTTAATTCATTCATAATTTGTCTTTATTGCAGTCACATAACACACAAACTTTTTTCAGTCCAAGACTATCACTCTTGCTAAAATCAACAGTATTATAACATTTCTATCATTCTTATTAGAAAATATCATCCACTATTTTATAATTATTAATTCAATTTAACTTTCAACAAATAAGTAATGTCAATATATATAGGTATTTTTTTTTGTCGAAACGTTTATTTGCAATAAAGATAAATTATGAATGTTAATTTATTTGTACAGTATAACTAAATTCAATTCAAAGGAGAATATCAGCCCAAAAAGAAAAATAACAAAATATTTTTTTTATTTGTTAATGTTAGCTGAGGGGTGAACCGCGACCTAATATCGTGTACACTTACTTCCACTTCCACTTTCATTTCCAAGTAGAAGACAATAGATGAAGGGGTATTATCTTACGAATCCCAAAATAATTCCACATAATTTCAAAGACTGTGTACACCTAATTCCAATCGCGGTTCACCCCTCGGTGTTAGCCATTCATATGACCTTGGATGAATTTACTTCCATTAAAAATGTTTATTTCGAAAATGATAAGAGTCAATATTATTGAAATTTAAATATATTTCCCATGATACAATTGGAGTTCTTGAGAAATTTTTAGAAACTCTAAGTAAAACAATTTCTACTATGAGCAATTTAACTTAAGGGATCCAATCCAGATTGTTGCAATTTCAATTATTTTCCTCCAGTCATAGTATAAATAGAGGTATATACAATATATAAAAAATATCACTTTTTTACTTAAAAATAAATAAAAAAATTATTATAAATTGTACAAAAATATTTATTGGTATAAAGCCTTTTTATATATATATGTATATACATAATTACAAGTTGAATAAATATATTATCAAATAAATTTTATTAAAAATTAAAATATAAATGAATGATGTCTACTTAATATTAGAAAATTTTTCAAGTACAATTTTTTATTTAGAAAAGAAAATGTGAACATGGTGCCAGTTTAAAAATAAGAAATATATGAATAGAAAAATTCCTATATTAAGCAACCTAGATAGGGGGTATAATTTTTTATACAATAAGTGCCTATGTTTCATAATTCAAATTTTTTAATTAAATCATATTCTAAGCTAAAAATTACTCAGCATGTGTAAGAGAATAACATAGTATATTAAGCAGACGTCATTTTTTAATTTTTATAACTACCATATATTTTTGTAAGATAAATAACAAATCATTTTTAAGAATATCACAAAGACAATTTTTATTATATATTATGTATGTTTTCCCACCAAATCAGATATTTTTCTATATCCAGTTTTTCTAGAAGAAAAAGAAAATTATTAAAATTATTTTCAATAAATAATAACAAAATTTCGGTAAGTGTTTGTGGAAGTTACTTTAAAAGGACATCCAAATCTCTTTTAATTTCAGTTACAATAGGTGGCCCATTATAAAGAAATGATGTGTAGATTTGTATTAAGCTAGCACCAGCTTCGATTTTTTCATAAGCATCCTTTCCAGAAAAAATTCCTCCAACTCCAATGATTGGAATTTGACCTAAAACAAAAAAACAACAACAAAATGATTATAAAAGTATTGTATCTTTAATTATAGCTTAATCATCAAAGGCGATTCTTCCAACATAAAAAACTATCAACCCATAGCAATCACTTCTGTCTTATCCAAAATCATGGAAAAGGCCATCAACGAGCAAGTTCTACGACACTTAAGAGTCAAATAAATTTATCCACGATAGGCAATACGGCTTCAGGCAATCTCGGTCGACTGGTGACATCCTAGCATATGTAACTCATATCTGGAACAAAACCCTGGAGGCCGGGAATGAGACCCTCGCGGTAGCTTTAGACATTTCAAAAACCTTCGATATGGTCTGGCACAAAAATCTTCTTGCCAAATTGACCTCCGTCGGCCTTGCACCGAAACTCTGTAAGTTGCTCGAAAGTTTTCTTTCAGACCGTAGTATTAAGGTTGTCATCGATGGAATATCATCTTTCCCCTTCCACACCAACGCTGGAGTTCCTCAGGGATCGGTTATCTCTCCTACGCTTTTTCTTATCTATATCAACGACCTTCTAAACTTGCCCTCCAATCCGGTACATTGTTACGCAGATGACAGCACCCTACATAACGCCCCTGCATCGCATAAAAACCGTGCAGACATTGCCTCTTCAATTAATTTAGAGTTATGCAAACTTAAAAACTGGGGATCCCAAAACTTAGTTAACTTCAATGCAGGGAAAACTCAGTGTTGCCTTATTTCTAGGCGCGTCGACAGAAACCTCACAAATATATCATTCGACTCAAACTCACTAGAATTCAGGGATAAAATTTCAATGCTAGGCGTAACTCTAGGGACTGACCTTTCATGGAATGACCATATCTCAACCACTGCTAATGCTGCAGCGCGCAAGCTTGGTCTCCTATTTAGGTCTAGACGCTGTTATAGTCCCAGTCAACTTCTTATACTGTATAAGGCTCAAATTCGTCCCTGTCTCGAATATGGCTCTCATCTGTGGAGGGAGGCCTCCAAGCATTCTCTTGCCACACTGGATGTAATTCAGAAGTGATCAATTAAACTAATAGGTGACCCGGCCCTAACTAACTCGACTCCCTGACTCACCGAAGAACCGTTTCTGCACTTTCCCTATACTACAGATAGTATCGTGGTGTCTGTTCAGTTGTTCAGTAGAGCTGAAATCAATTATCCTCCTAAAGACTTCTTTACGAGAAACACGCGGTTTTCGAACGCTCAGCACCCCTTCGCTGTCAAATTCGTTAAAAATCGAACAAGCGCTTTCGCCAACTCTTTTATCCCTATGACCTCCAGAGACTGGAACTCGCTCCCAGCCATCGTCTTCTCCGCAACTTGTAACCTTCAGCTGTTTAAGACTCGTATCCAGAGATACATTCGACCCCTGTCTAGCCCATAAAATCGCCTCTTCTTCTTCTTTTCACGATGGAGAGGCCAACCCAGGCCTTTGGGGATGCACCTTTTTGGTGTAACTCCTTCTCTCATCATTTTCATTAAAATTTTTTTTTTCAACATTCCCCTATAGTACTTCATTTTAAAGGAATCTAGTCTTCTCTCTGGTAAAAGCAACTGATTTAATAATATAATTGGTGTTTCACACTTTCATGTTTCAGCATTAACCCTCTTTAATTGGCAAAATGTTTCTCTACAAACCTACACCGCATTCCCTTAGTTTAATTAATAATAAAATGACATTTTTTAACCTGGAAATATAGCTGAGGATGGGCACAGTGCCATAGCTACAAATTTAAGGCCCATAAGGAAAAATATCAAATTGGTCCCTTGTCTTCTTCAATAAAAATTAACAAATTTAAATAAAAACCCCTTTTCAATTCCATAGTGCACAAATATATTTTCTGAACAGAAAACAGAAACCCTACTACATATAATGATAATCTTATTGGGAACCCTCAGAAACACCGACCCAGTCTTCTTCTTATAGGGCACCTCTCCATATATACCTGTGCTGAGTGAGTTTAGCTGTTTTACACAGATATACGGGACCTACTTTTTAACGCCGGTTCCGAACGGCTAGTTTAGGAGGTTGACTAGGAAATTATACTCTTGGTAGTTTGGCATTGCTTTCCAAGAGAAGGCGACTGCAAATATCTGCCGAGACTCAGTCTCGAACCAGCATACTTCAGGACAGCGGCCCGACACTCTGACCACTGACCCACAGTCGCCTCACCGACCCAGTAATCTTTGCTTATTTTTGCTAGGTGAGTACGCGAGAACTTTAGTAAAGAATAATATTACAAATAAAATTATCAAATTGATCTAAAATATATTACAACCTTCTGACCTTTGAATCAACCCATATGAAAAGTTTAGTATACATTTTTTACTTGACCATACCCTGTATGGTCAAGTAAAAAATGTAATCGTGCATGAAAAAAGTGTTTTTTTCCTTCTTTTTTCAGAAATATCTCAAAAACGACTGAAACTATTTTGATTAAAAAAATTGAGCGAAACCGTTGCATTTCGCTCTACAAAAAAGCTCTAATAAGTGAACATCTAAAAAATTATATTTTTCGAGATAACAATTGTTTTGTCAAAATGTCTGTTAGTCTGGTTGTCTGTTAGTTGGTACCGCGACATTTCAGCCCCCCGACAAAACATCCCCCGACAAAATATACAAAGGACAAAATATCCACCGGCATAATATCTTCTGACAAAATATTCCCCAGTATAAGGGAGAATACAAAAGAGACACCCTGCCCGACGATTGGCTGTACGGTTTTCAATGTGTGTTTGATTAGGAAAAAATGGGAGCCCCAAACACACCCCGCCCGACGATTGGCTGGTTCGGTTTTCAATGTGTGTTTGATTAGAAAAAAAAATGGGAGCCCGAAACACACCCCGCCCGGACTAAACTTTCGGAGGTTCGGTTAATATAGACGCTGACGCCAACCGAACAGTCTAAAAACCAGCCCGAAAAGGAGCTATACGAACCCAACCGAGCCGAACTGAATATATATTAACCGAACCGGAGTCGATTTGCATCACTCATAAGATTCACGCGGGGAAGGGTTATTTTGTCATGAGATATTTTGTCTGAAGGATATTTTGTCAGGGATATTTTGTTGTGGGAAATTTTGTCGGGGGCTGAAATGTCGCGGAATCCTGTTAGTTAGTCTGTGCGTTACCAAATTTTTGCGGACGAGCTAGCTCAAAAACTAGTGGGAATATCGAAACCAAATTTCTATGTGAGGGGCCAGGTTGTATGGTAAAGTCAAGTGGATGGCCACATCAGAACACGTCAGCTTATTTTATTAAAATGTAAGAATAAGATTTGTGTATTATTTTGTAGTATATATATATATATATATTAATCGAAATAGATTTAATAAAATGTTTAATACCTTTCGTTAACCTGTGCATATCTTTTATCATTTCTGTAGATAAATTGGAGAGCGGAGCTCCACTGAGGCCACCTTGTTCGTTTCGCGCAATACTTTTAAGTGACGGATCTCTTTGTACAGTTGTGTTGGAAACAATCAGGCCATCGACTCGACTCTAGAAGATACAATTTTTCATTAAAGATCATTCATTTCAAAAGTAACCCCAATATGTATATAATAAGTACATTTTCCTGTAATACAATCCTGGCAATATCTTCTCTCTCTTGAGCACTTAAATCAGGAGCAAGTTTTAAAAGCAAAGGCGTTTTTTTATGTTTCGAATTTCTTATTGAAATTAATATTTCTAGCAAATCTTTCAGTTGATCTTTCAATTGTAGGTTTCTCAATCCTGGGGTATTAGGACTAAAATCGAATTTGACGAAAATATAATATGAGTATAATATCAATTTAAATGAATTTCAAACGTATTTAAAAATATTTACCTTGAAATATTTATTACAAGATAATCAGCAACATCATTGAATTTATGTACGCCTTGAATATAATCTTCAAACGGATCTGAAGAAGTCTTATTTTTTCCTAAATTAATTCCTATTATTCCATTGAATGTTTTTGAATTTCGTAATTTTAATATTTTGTCCAGTACACAATCGTGACCTTCACTATTAAAGCCATACCTAGAAAAATTTTTCATTAATTTAAAATATAATATTAAATATCAACTTTGATTGAGAAAGAATGTTAAAACTCGTAATTTAAATAGATTTTCAAAATATAAATATAAACTAAGAGACTAACTTGAAATTTAGAAGTTATATATAGGTATATATTTTCAACCGATTCTACCGTATTTCATTCATTCTTGCAAGTTTTTAAAGTGTTTCATACAAACGTAAAACGGAACCCTATTGGTCGATGTTAATGTCTGTCTGTCCATTTGTCAGAGCATTATAATTAGCAAATTAAGATACTAACTTAAAATTTACAAGTTATTTTTATTAATTTCCCCCGAAGTCGAAAATTGTATTATCTGATGATTATTTTGGGGAGGGCCGAATTTTTTTGGGTCGAAAATAAAAATAAAATTTAAATGAAGCGTCAGATATCCGTGTAAAAATAATAGAATTAGATTGTTTTTTTTAAATATAAAAAAACTTTAAAATAAAGACGTACAAGGGTGTCAAACGAGGGGTTAACCGCGATTGGAATTAGGTGTACACCGTCTTTGGAATTTTTTGGAATTACTTAGGAATTCATTAGATAATCTATTGTCATCTATTTATTGTCTTTTGCTTGGAAATTGAAGTGGAAGTAGATGTACAGAATTTTAGGTCGCGGTTCACTCCTTGGGGTCAAATAACCTATTTTACCCGATTTTCGTATCTAACGGAATTTCCAAAAGTTAAACTTAAAATTACGAAATAATTCTAAAAATAAATAAATTCTCTGCTTATGAAAGACAACTAATTATCCTGATATCTCAAGTATTTTGAGAGATATAATCGTTTTTGTTATCTTTAAAAAAAAATGTATAACTTCAGCAACTTCTAAAGCCATCATTACTTGTAAGAACAGGCTGTATTTTTTATTTATAAAGGGCTCAAGGACTTTTTTTAGAATATAATATTTAGAAAATATGATAATTTCAATAGTTCAGAGATAAATTTTTTTATACTAAGTTTTTTAATAATATATTAAATTTCAATTTTGCTAAGAGTAGCAGTTTTTGAAAAATCTTATGATATAATATATGTATATGGTAATCAATTAAATCTTTTTAAATTAGAATTAAATGAGAATCTGTTAATTCTTCTAATATATTTATTTATCAGGTACGGAACCCAATCGCACTTAGTTGTTTTTTATTAAAGAAATTTGTATATTGACCCCTATAACTGAGAACCAGTGCTAAAGATTACCAATGTTAAAATATAATATAATTTAATTTTTAAGAAAAAAATGTATTTTTATTATTCTTGAGATATATCAATTATATTTCTGAAATAGAAATTTACTTAGGAAAAATTATTTCTATTTCTTTAGAAATCTATTAGTAAAAATGTTATTATTAAATTTATTTAAAGTAAATGAGAATTATTTCACAATATATTTAGAATTGATATGTTATATGTATATTAAATTTTCAAATATTTTTGAATTATCATTTTAATAGAAAATACATTTTTCGGTATATAATATAAAGTATTTTAGAAAAATACCTGTTGATAACTGCTTTATCATCTTCAAGGCGAAATACTCTAGGTTTCTCATTACCAGTCTGAGGTTTTGGCGTAACCGAACCAATTTCTACAAAACCAAATCCCAATTCATGTAAATTTTTAATTCCATCACCATGCTTATCAAATCCAGCAGCAATTCCTAAAGGATTTGAGAAATCCAAGGAGAATATATGCGTTTTCTAAATAATAAAAAAATAATAAACATTAAAAGTTTTAAATTTTAGTGGTGGGAGGGCTTTTGGGCATTCAGTTTTTCTTGTCAATATAAAATTATCAAAAAAGTTTATATATAAACATATGTCCAGAAAAAAATGCAGTTTTCATGTTTCACTCGTTTCTGAAGCGAAGAGCTCAGATGATAGGACACAAGTTAAGATACAGGGGATTGCTAAGGGATATTTTAGAGGGAAAGAAAAGGGAATGGAAAGACCAAGAAAAGAGTATTTTCTCCCGGATAATGTAAGATATGAGATGTGGGATTTTGTGAGAAATATAAGAGTTGGTATGGGATAGAGTTGAGTAGAGTAGGTGGTTGTGTCAAACCAGTCTTAGGACTGTAACTCAATGATGATGATGATAAGTTATATTTGTTTAAATGTTAGAATGATTTATATTTCATTTTCAACCATAATAAAACAAGATATAAGAAGAATAGAAAAATTAAACATGAATAGCCTAATAAAATATCTTAAATAAAGTAAAAAATAGAATATGTAAATATAAAATATATATTGAAAGTAATGGAAGGCAGCCCAGGGGTAGTGAGGAAAGAAAAAATTAACACATATCCAAATAAGGAGTAATTTATTGGATTCCTTCCTCCTTTCCTTACAAGCCGACGTTTGGGAGGATTCTTCCCACCTTCTTCAGGGTTTCAAGGGTCAATGAAGGAAACAAATGAAATGCTTCCTTCCTCTCTCCACAGAAGTGTTTAAAACTTTTTCTTCCTTAGCAGGTTTTTGTTTTTCTACGCTTCTGCTAAGGAAGAAAAAAGTTTTAAACACTGCTGTGGAGAGAGGAAGGAAGCATTTCATTTGTTTCCTTCATTGGCCCCTTGAAACCCTGAAGAAGGAGAGAAGAATCCTCCGAAACGGTTTGAAAGGAAAGGAGGAAGGAATCCAATAAATTACACCTTATTTGGATATGTGTTAATTTTTTCTTTCCTCACTACCCCTGGGCTGCCTTCCATTACTTTCAATTAAAAGTTCTACCAGTCAGTCTCTCTCCAGAGAAAATTTCGTGCAAATAAAAATAAAATATATATAAATTTAAACTTACCAAAGACTCTGGATCTTTGAATTTACTTTTGGGTATAAGATTATATTTAGTCGCATAAAGAGCGACTTTATGTGCTAACTCAGGATCTAATTTATGAATTGCGGGAATTATTAAAGATTTATAAACTGATGGTTTTCCTTCATAAATTTGCAACCCGTAATATACTCCTAGAGAACCACCTATGATAATAGATGCCGATTTCAACTTATACTAGAACAATAAAACAAAATTAGAAACTATTTTTTATAAGAAAAAGAAATTAAGATGTTTTTCAGACTGGGAGAAAATTTTTAAAATATAAAACACTAGGTAGGTTTCACATAAATAAAAGATAAGATGCTTGTCTAGTACGACTCTATATACTATATATTTCTGGGTATAAGGTCCTTTGTGAACTCCTGAAGATGGGATTATACCCCGGAATATACTATAGAGTCGTGCTAAACAAGCATCTGATCTTTTATTTATGTGAAAACTACCTAGTATTTTATATTTTAAAAAGTTTCTAAAAAATTTTCTTTACTTTATTTAAAATGTTTCACCAAGAACCTACACTTAACAGTGAGAATTAGTAGGTTTCTTAAAGTATATGAATTATGTAGGTTATAATGAAAGGCAGTCCAAATTATTTAAATTTTTTTTATTCAAATACCGACGTTTCGGAGACCTTTACTCTCCTTCTTCAGGGTAATGAATAGTTATTGATGGGTGGTTCATTACCCTGAAGGAGAGAAAAGGTCTCCGAAACGTCGGTATTTGAATAAAAAAATTTAAATAATTTGGACTGCCTTTCATTATAACCTACTTATTTCGCTTACCAGTCCGTCTTTCTAAGAAAATAAATAAAATTATATATAAATTATAATATGTTAAATAAAACCCAGGCTAAAAGCTCGGGCTAATCTCCTTCCACCAATGTTTCGTATTCTCTATGATATTCTTATTCAGGGCATACTTAAATATTAAAATCTCCAAAGAATTTTCATCATATAATTCTAACTTATTCACAACTTTCCAAGGTATTCTCACTCCAATCTCACTTGAATGATTGCACACACAGTAAAAGTATAGTAATTCTTATATAGTTTTGCCAGGAGAGAATGCCTTGGAAAATTGTGAATAAGTTCGAATTGTATGAAGAAAATTCATTGAAGATTTTAATATTTTATGTCTAAGTGTGAGAGCAGCCAAAGACCCAAGAAAACAAAGATTCTTACTGAGACGTTTTGGTTAAATTTTATTTTGCCATCTTCAGTCACAAAGAATACTAATATTTTTTTGTGATATGATAAGACATAGAATTATATTTATACATTTGTTAGATTTGTATATATTTTATTTTAAATTAAAAATCTAAGAACTGTAAAAATTTAGGTTTTTGTTTGATCATATCGCTGTTAAATATTATATTAGTATTCTCATTATGTCTGAAATTGGCAAAATAAAATTTTGGCGAAACGTATGAATAAGATTTCTTTATTTGGCTGCTCTCATGCTTACCTTTTCATATAAAATATTAATCAGCCACTTAAAATCATTCTGATTTTAATATTTGTTTAGTAGCCTGAAAAATATCATTAAAGATGCGAAACGTCGACGGAAGGCTAATAAAAATTATATTACACTGAGATATTGGCCGCAGAGTTAATCAACATCGTTTATGAGAGGGGTGAACCGCGACCTATTATAGTGTACACCTACTTCCACTTTCATTTCCAAGAAGAAGACAATAGATGAAGGAGCATTATCTAATGAATTCCAAAATAATTCCACATAATACCAAAGACGTGTACACCTAATTCCAATCGCGGTTCACCCCTCGGTTAAAGATTAAAAAAATAATTATTGCGTTTCTTGTGGCAGAGATTATAAGACAAAGAAATTAAGGTGTTTTGCATGAGAATTTGATGGTTTCTTTACATGATTCGATTAAAAATCAAACATTTCTTAATGTCAGGCAAAAGAAACACACATTTAATAGGAGAATTATTTTTTATAAATTAAATACTCACCGACAATTTACTTGACATTTCTTTATTAATTTTTCTAAATTTATTAAGAAAAGACAATTTTATGTTATAATATAAAATTTAACTAAATAAATACTAATGATAATGAAGTTGATTGATCTTTTAAATGTTACTTATTTCTGGATGGTATTAAATAGGAAAAAGTTTATCGTACAACATAATGAACTGATAGAGTAATAGTAAATTTGAATGATCTTTTTCACGTGGGAACTAGGGAAGGGAGAATCTGAAAATCCTACGAAGTGAGACTCCGAAGCTTGCCGAACATGAACGAAAAGCCTGGCGAGGCAGCTTTGAATATAATAAAGAGAAATCAATGAGGTTGTCCTCTTCTTAATACAAATAAACATATATATTTATAGATATTTATCAAACTAGCTGAGAAGCCCCCCTTCGGCGGGGTGGAATGAGTGGGAAGAATGTGTAGTGGGGTACAGGGTGGGTGCGGAGGTGGAATGGGGTGGGGGTCCAGGAGACCCCAAGCCCCCTGGACCCCCACCCCAATCCCATTCCACCTCCACACCCACCCTGCACCCCACTACTCATCCTTCCACCCATTCCACCCCGCACCCAGTTTTGCATTTCTAGCCTTCTAGTGGCCCACAGATTATGTATACAAAATTTGGTTGAGTTTGCTCCAAGGGCAAGAATTTTCATTTTTTGACCCCCCCCCATTTTGGTTGTTTTTTTTTGCATTTCTAGGCTTTTAGTAACCCACAGATTATTTATACATTATAAAAAAAAACCGACTTCAATAAAATTAAATGCAACAAATAAAATAATAATAACTTAAAAATAAAATAAAATACACTAAAAGGTATAAAATAATTATTTAATTTAGTTACAACTAAACGACGAAATATTAACATGAAATCAGTTTTTGAAGTCGGTGGCAAACATATACATTTTACGAGAGGTGAACCGCGACCTAATATGCTGTACATCTACTTCCACTTCCACTTGTACTTTCAAATATTTCCAAGCACTTCCAAATATCTCCAAGTACTTCCAAATATTTGCAAGTATTTCCAAATATTTCCAAGTACTTTCAAATATTTCCAAGTACTTTCAAATATTTCCAAGTACTTTCAAATATTTCCAAGCACTTCCAAATATCTCTAAGTACTTCCAAATATTTCCAAGTACTTCCAAATATTTCCAAGTAATTCCAAAATACTTCCAAAGAGGTGTACACCTACTTCCCATCGCGGATCACCCCTCGGCATTTTATGAATCGCACTCGACGGATCTCGGATAATCTCGCTTATATAGTTTGTTTGGCACCGACTTCAAAAAGTGATTTCATGTTAATATTTCGTCGTTTAGTTGTAACTAAATTAGATAATTATTTTATACCTTTTAGTGTATTTTATTTGATTTTTGAGTTATTCTTATTTTATTTGTTGCATTTAATTTTTTTGAAGTCGGTTTTATTTTTTTTTTATAAAAACTATTTTTATTTTTTTTATAAAAACTATTTTTATTTTTTTTTATAAAAACTATTTTTATTTTTCTCTTTTTAGTGATGTTATTAATAGTGACTTAACATAATACTTTGCATGCATCTCGTAAGAGAAAGCGTCGGGCGAATGAATCAGAAAATGATAATGAAATTCAATTCATAAATATAGAAATTCTCTCGAAACGTTTGCGGGTTTTAAATTAATGTTTTTTTAAGATTTTATTTATTATAATTTCGATTATTTGAAAAAAATATTCAAAAGTATTAAATGACTAAAAATATTCTTTACAAATGAATCTAAACTTGTGAACTTTCGAGACGCGAGGCAGTAGGCGGTCACCCACACACCATTATTTATCTGTTTGACAATATAGTTTCAAAGATTTTACCTTCATCATAAGTATTTTTAATTATAAATATTTTATCTGTTATTTCTCATGGGTCAATTACTCGATTGGATATAGCAAAATTCGTTTTCTTATTGTTATATCAAGCTAGTCACATAAACGATTGCTAAAACAACAAAAAGAATTTAACTATTTCTAATTGAGTAATGATCCCATGAGAAATAACATGAAAAAATATAATATTTTTAATTAAAAAGACTGATGATGAAGATCAAAGGTTCGAAGCTATATTCACAAACAAATAAATTATATACCTATATTTTAAATAGATGTGTATTTATTTGGGCTGTTATCGTCCATCTTTGAAAAGAATTAGGCTGGATTTTGGGATCTTGGACATGAGAAAATAATTAAAAGCTAATTTTCCAAAAGTTGCAACACGTTTCGTCGTATATTTTTAGACTTCTTCAGGAAATTTTCATCAGCTTTCTAGTTGATAGATATATACAGACCATTAAACTGGATTTTGCAATGACATAATTGACAAGGCTTAAACAAACTTAATATAAAAGGTATTAAACAAAATAAATAAAAATCTCAAACAAAATTGATCATTCAAAGTATATCTGTCATCAAATATTTGATGAAACGTCTTGAAACTTTTGGAAAATTAGCTTTTAATTATTTTCTCAAATCCAAGATCCCAATATCCAGCCTGATTATATGTATTTATGTTTATTATTAAGCAAAGGACA
Organism: Forficula auricularia; assembly: GCA_024734495.1. Lineage (NCBI taxonomy): Eukaryota > Metazoa > Arthropoda > Insecta > Dermaptera > Forficulidae > Forficula > Forficula auricularia. The sequence continues at coordinate 43,030,073 of JALMQS010000099.1, read as the reverse complement.
ACCTCAGTGATTGCTCTTCATGAATAAACAACTCGGCAAAAACAAAAATCTTTTCAATCAACTTTGAATAAAAAGAGAAATCAATTAGATTAATCTTTATGTTTTTTGCAGGTATGTGAAAAATATTTTTTTTTTTTGGCTTTTCGGCCTTTCTAACCATAAGCCAATTTACGATACTATATAGTTTTTAAATTTTGCATATACCCCGGGGGTCAGATTTTAGCCGAATGCCTCGAGTCGGATTCGAACCCGGGTCCCCTTGGTTAGCAGGATGATACGCTACCGACTAGCCTATCTGACCCCCCTATGAAAAATATTGAATTATGAAATATAAATAAATGATTGGACTAATTAAAATCCTCAAAATGTAGTCAGAATATGAACTTGGTTTATGAAGTTGGTGCGCCTGTATTTAGGCAATATATTGCGCGTAGAAGAATGAAAGCTGCGTAAGAGCTAGGCGAGTCCAGTCGTTGATGGAATGCTCAAGAGCTTATGGGGCATGTAAGCCATCAAGTATGTATAAAAGGATAATTTTTACATAGGCTTTAAATAGGTAGAGAACAGAAAAGGTAGATTTTACCATATAACATTCGTGTTTTCCCGATTTCCTGCATCAGTTCCATTTTATTAATGTGATTTTGCTTTTTCCATTATCCGAATGATCTCAAACAAAGTCACAAATTGTAGTGTTGAATCCGGCTGAATTTTAGCAGGTGGTGGTTTCGCCAAAAATTACATGCGATCTCGTCCAGAGCCCTTGTTGTATTAAAAATAATGCGTCCCTCATGTCGGGATAAAACAGAACAAAAAATTATAAATAAAAAAAGAAAGTGGTCTTATTTTATCAATTTCATCTATCTGGAGGTTCACAGGAATTTTCTAATATAATAAAATATCATTACAATTAATTTTGAAATTTGAATGGAATTTTCTGAAAACATTTAGTCTCCTCCCTTCGGCGGCGAGTCGGCTAGAAATGCGGAAATGTTTAATTTTTTTTTCTTATAATTCAATAAAATCTATTGGAATTTCATATCTATTGTTATTTTCTTTAGTCTTTTATATCAAATAATTTTTAGAAAGATTTTTGTATTTTTAAAGGAAGTTTATTTATATTATTATTTGAAACAACACTAATATTCCTATGAAATAATTTTTAAAAATATGAAATTAATAGATATAATAAAACAATTAATTATTAATAATTATATTATATTTTGAAAGATATTGGTTGAGTGCTTTTTGAGAAAATGCCGTATAATCAAATACAGGTTCAAGATATAAAAGTTCAAAAAGGTTGTTGAACAGCTCGGGTCGAAACGGCTACAGATGCTCTTACATCTTACCATTCTTAACAGAGTTTATTAGAGTATCATAAACAATCATATAAGGTCTAGAAATATGTAATCGTGGACTTTATGGCGACTGGCTGGTCGCTTCCGGTTCTTGATTTCAGTAAAAGAGGCCGACGAGAGGTGTACATAATGACGATCTAGCTTAACTTTGGTTTCTTTTAACTTGGACAGAATAAATAATAGATAATATGAATAAGACAATTATTTAGTATTTTTGGTGAATTTTTGAGTACATTCAATATTCCAGCCGCCTGGAGAACTTCACTCATTGGTCAGCGTAAAGAGTAATTATTTTTCATTTCATTTTATAAGCCCAATAGTCAATTCTTTTAAAATCACGGAGAAAAAATAATTAAATATTGTAGCTCTTGTCCAAAATCGAACTTGCATTTTAATTATTTTTTTCATTTAGAGCTTTTTAACTAAATCATTTTTTGCACGTATAAGAAAAATATTTTTTTTTTATAAATTTTATTAAACCAATTATTTTACATTAATTAATGTATACCATGTATTTTAGCTTCGATTCCGAGATTGTTTCTCCACCATCGAGTGTCCTTATTTATCTTTAGTCCTTATTTTTAATAAGAGGAAAAATCTAATTAGATAAAAAAACCTCTTTTCCGATAATTATTTTAATTCCATTATTCCCCAATCAAATCGATTGGATCTCTCTCCTCCCTCTCTCCTTCTAAGAAAAATATTGAATTATAAAATATAAATAAATAAGTGTACTAATTAAAATCCTCAAAATATAGTCTTAATTTGAACTTGATTTATGACGTTGATGCGCCTGTATTTAGGCAATCAATTGCGCGCAGAAGATTGAAAGCTGCGTAAGAGCTAGGCGAGTCCAGAAGTGATGGCATGTAAGCCATCTGGTACCTATATATTAAAGGAACCACCCCTCCCTTAATATTGGGTTCTTAGCAATTAATCAGGAAATAATCTAAGTGTGAATACTTTGGGCAAAAATGATTTAAGCTAAACGCTCCAGTAGTGAGCCTGTACCTGTAGTGGTCAAGATACAGAAAAGTGAAAAATTAGCTTACCAACTTTGAAAAATTGCCATATATATATAGCTCAGGGCTATATATAGCACTATTTTTCAAAGTTGGATAAGCTAATTTTTTCACTTTTCTTGCATCTGGCCCACTACAGGTACAGGCCTATTACTGGACCGTTTAGCTTAGTTACTATTTATCACTTATTAGTAGAGATCGGAAATTTAAAAATCTACTTTAGCCCTGTCTGAGTACTTTAAATAAATATTATTGTTATAAAATAATTATAATAGTCTGAATGTAATATTTTTTGTTAGAGGAGAGGTTTAAAAAATAATTTAAAATAATAAATTATAAATAATTTCTTTTGGAGAGACGGACTGGTACTCTTTCAATGGAGAATCGATAGAAAGCAGTCCGAGGAAAATGAAAAATAAAATTCCAAATGAATGGATGACGTACCAATAAATTTTATTCTGAATTTTATTTTTCATTATCCTTGGACTGCCTTCCATCAATTCTCCATTAAAATAATAAAATAAAAAGCTCGCAAGTGTTTTTGTTGCATAAAGGGGACGCAAGAGAATAGAGAAGATTGGGGTGGGAAGGGGGGGGGGGCACCTGTTTAATTTGCCTATAGCGCCACGAGGGTCAAAAACGGGCCTGGTAATGTTAGTGTTAAGAGCTGGATTCAATCCTATCAAATTTTTAATCTATTGAGTGAGACCTGAATTTGGGCCTCCCGCTCTAACATCGTCATCAAGGCAACGATTTACTCCCGAAACGTTCAATATAATTCCCACAAACATTAATAAATAAATCGAATCACTTTTTACTAATATAACTCGATTTGACTGCCTGTCGAACTGCCACCCGATAGGATTAAATTCTAAAAAAGTTCTATTTAGTAAATTACGAAAAAAATCAATATTTTTATTGTTATCACGTCCGTGATTCAATCTTGTATGCAGTCTTATACAAATAATAAGAATTTCATGATGAAATATATTAAGCTGAAAAGACCAGTCGAATTTGGATTTAACTTAAACTTATGCCGATATGAACCAAATTTTTAATGGGGCAAAAATCATTTACCCGAAATTGGGAGGAGAGAGGTGTAGATAATCTCGAAATACTTTAATTTTTTCTATTTCAATTAGCCAATGTTCGTTTTATTTTCAGAATCAAGAAATCTCTCAATTCATCTGGGGATTTAGTGTATCCTGTATTCGTTAAGGCAGCATCCAGCGTCGCTTCATGGTAAGTTTCAATAAATCATTATTTTAATTATAAGAAAAGTATACCTATTAGAAATTAAAGATTTAGAAAATTGTTTTAATCTTTTCCAAAATTAATTCCAAATTTCTATTCTAAATTCACCAATTTTTTTGAATGTTTACTGATATACCGAGAATATTTATAACGGGTGTCCGTTTGATTATTTTTTTTATTATATAAGAAATCCATTGATAAAATTTTCATTTTTAGAGTTATTATTCGATAGATATTAATTATAGAACTAAAGTGTAAATACAAAAGATATTCATATTTAAACATTGCATTAAATGAAAATTAATTGATATGTTCCTTTGAGAATATTATGAAAAAGTAAAAAAGAGCTAATGCATGTTTAGATTTGATAGTTGTAATTTCCGCACCCAGCCCTTGATCCCCCTATGGGTAATTCTAGCAGCAACTACTTTTCACAGATAGCATTATCCCAATCCCACCATCTTACCCTTTAGTTAAAAAAATGATCTTATATAAAAATAATAATAATAAAATATTTTATTGAAGATTAAAATTTTTTACAAGAAACCTATAATACAAAAGATGTATGTACCTATATAAAAATGACAGCACTTAATTCATTCAAAGAGCTAATTTTTTTTTGAAAATTTCTCAAAAATGATTTCACTGGTCTTGATAAAATAACTTTGGTGAAACCAACTTAACAAGGTCTAAAATAAAATTGATTTAATTTAATTCTGACTTTTAGAAAATCTATCCTTTTAATAAACAAATAAATAAAAAATTTAGATCTAGCATAAATAACTTAGGAATAAACTTCCAGGCAAATTTCATGCAACCCTACTCTTGGCGTTCTCTGGTCTTCTTTTTTTATGGATCTTAATAACTGATATTATTTACTCTTATTTCATTTACTATGTCTTTTAATCTTTCTCTATTTTCAGCTTCTAAATTATTTATTGGTATAATCTTTTCCCCAATTTTTTCAACTTATTATGACTAAGTGTTGTAGAACACTAGGAGGAACCCAAGTCCCATGTTTCTATTCATTGTATATTTAAAAAAAATAACCCATTTCTGGAATAAGCTCACGAACAAAATTTTAGATTTCTTGCATGGGCGTAGTTAGGGGAAGTGAAGAGGGGCATTGCTCCCCTAGGAAAATCGAAACTCCTTTATTACGAGGCATTTAAGTGTTTATCATTAAATTATTTCGTTACTTCCAAAATTTGTCAATTCTACTATACTAAAAAGTTAGTTGGTCTCTAATAGGATTAGAGAAATTAAAGCTTGTGGTGGTTAATGAGATGCCCCCCTCCCCTCCTAGGAAAACTAACTAATTATATTTTTTTGTATTCCGATTTCATTTTGTCAATTAATTTTAATAATTTTTTCTTTTTATTTTTTTAATGTTAAATGTAATTATTTTTGTACTCTCTGGCTTGAATTGAATAATGTAAGCGGATTTTTAATGTAATATAATTTGTATCTGTTATGCTCCAGAAGAATATCATTCTCAGAGCAAAATAAAATCTATCTATCTATCTAATTACGCCAATGAGTTTCTTGTTAAAATAATAAAGGCTATACTTGTGGGTTGTGTTAATATTAGTTGATAAACCCTCAATGTGAGACTATAAGATGATGCCTAATAGAAGATTTAAAAAAAAAGGGATGATTTGAGAAATTTTGTTCTATAAATTCTAAAAAAGACATTTAATTAATATATCTATTCAAAGACCAGAAAAAAATTAGTCTACAAGGCTTTATTTATTTGATATATAGTATTTTCTCTTACCTTATTTTGGATTTTATATACTTAACATATCACTTTAGGGTAGATATCAGGTATTGTAATCGTTCCATTCCTGCCAGATATTCTCTTTTTATGTTTATTAGTATTTAAAGTTTTTATTATAGTAAATTAATAGAATTAAGTTAATAAAATTATATTTATGTCATGATTTCTAATTAGATTGTATTGAGAAACTTTAGACTATCTAAATATAAAAAATAATATCAAAGGATTAAAGGTAAAGGAAAAAACAAATCGATTATAGACAATTTTAAATATAATTAAAAATTACTTTTATATTAGTCCTACCTCAACTATTATTATTATATATTGACTTACTAATGAATTAGTCTTTTCTCTTTTTATTTGTTTATAATTAAATGTTTATGAATCAAAATACAATCTTACAAGCCTATTTACATTCTAGTAATTTGTATCTTTGTTACATAAATAATTATAAATCAATAGATTTAACAAAACGAATAGGAAAAAAGAAAAAAAGAAAACGAAAATTTCTATTAGGAAAAAAATGACAAAATATAAAAATTGGAATCTTTTTTTTTTTGATTTTTTTTTAAGTTTTTAAGTATCTTAATAATTTTGTAAAATTAAAAGGAGTGGGACACATTTCTTTTCGACTAAAGCCCTGTTCGCTAGGGTTCCTTTTATCTAATTTTTGATGTTATCAATGGATTATTTGGAACAATAAAGCAAAGAAGTGAATGAAGAAAACACATTTATTTTTGTCTTTTATATTCAATGCAATCTAGGTCACCAATACAGAAAACAAGGCTGTGGAGGAAGTTCCATTGTGTCTGGGAAGGAAACTAGCCCAACCCCTAAGTAAGGTCCACTTCCATTCACTAGTCCCATATTTGAATGCTTAATAGCATCCATATTCAGATGATAAACAATCATTGAATAAAGTTATCATCTTTTAAACGATCCATTAGATATATAATGGAGATAATTCCATTTATATCTGGACCACATTTCAAAATTTTCCAACTCTTAAACAGGTTGTTTGAAGGAATGTTACAGACTGGTGGTCCAGCCTGTTCACCAATAAAGCTAATCGGATCGACAGCGCAAGAGTGCTGCTGTTGTTGTACGTCATGTTTAAAAATTAACCTACGATCAACAAACAATAAACAATAGATCAATCACTGGACACAGGCCCCCGTGATATCAACACAGCTGATTAAAATAAGAAGGAAAATATAAATTAAAAAGTAATGGGAGCAAAAGTTTATGATAATTTTTTCCATTTTTTTTTCTGTTTTAATAACTAGACGGCACAAAATCCACTCCTAAAATTTTTTTTACGGACACAATTTCACAATGAAAGATGATCAATAAAACCACATTAAACTGCATGATTGGGAAATATATTACAAAAATTTACACAAATAAACCTTGAGTCGCTCTAGTCACTTATCATCATACAACCACTTAAATACATCAAACTGAATCAAACTCTTCTCCAATTTATTTATATATTTTATTTTTAGCTACTGTCATCTCCCAATTCAAGTATTCAAGTAGTGTCAGAATGGAAAGCAGAAATGCAGGTTCATTTTCTTGGTATTAACAATTTCTTCACCCCTTAAATTTACTTTTTTTAAACATCACAATTGCTTCACTTTGATGTCATCATGGTGACGAATTCTGAAAAAGAAAAATGGCAAAGGGTCAGTCATAGATCACACCCCAGTCCCACCAGACATTTTGGGGCGAACAAGACAGGCAATGGTACCACATCACTTTACAATTGTTACTTATTTGTTAAATTAAACTTATTTATATATGTATATATGTATAAATATATAAATAGTGACAGTTTTTTACAATTATATATATATATAAAATAAATAAATATATATATATATAATTATGCAAAAATAGTTGCACTCATATATGTGGATATTTATGTATATATGTATATAAATAAATATATACATACACACAGAAATACACACATATATATCTATATGATTTATAACAATATTTTATATAGTACTTTAAAAATTATACAAATATTTTGAATCTGGCCACACTTTTAATCAATCAATTGATTGCACTAAAGTTGTACGAAGTTGTGGAGTTTTGATTCGCTTTAATCATATTAAGGGGATACAACATTCTTTTTCCTCAGAGAAAAAAAAGGAAATAAAAACGGTACATTCCCCTTAAATGATTCTAACAAAGTCAAAACCTCAACTCGATCCCTTGTTCAATGACTGCAGTACCATAGAATAGAATAAACTCAGGTGGCCAAAAGAAAAAAAAAGTCTATTTGAATTATATTTGTGTCTCACATTCTCAAAAAATGATGTGCTTTGATATATAAATACATATATTTATAAGTAAATATATGTATATATATATACCTAAAACTAAACCACTCATCATGTACAATAAAATACATTGTGCGTGTTAATTTATAAACACATTAATTTTTAAAGATCAGCTTAAACAGATATTATTCCCTTAAGCGGTAACAAAATTCAAGTTTACTTTTTCAAGGTTTAATTAGCACTTTAAAATAAATAATATTTAAGAATTATATTGCTTAGCTAGGAATATTATCTATTAAAGAACTGCTCTTATCTAGTACAAACAAATATTGCAACTTTCCATGGCTGTAAAACAATAAGCAGCGATACACATTAATATATATGTTATGGCAAACTAAATAATGAACGTATTAGGAGAAACGAATATATATTCAAAGAGAAGTAATATATGATATATATGATTTATATATATATATTTATAATTTGAATAAAAAAAAAATATTTATAATCCAAATACTACTCAAAAAAAGAACATAGAAATATAGTTGTTAAAAATAAAGTCAAATCTGGTTCTGCGTGTAATTTTTGTGAAAAAAAACAAACAAAAAGAATTGATTATCATCAAGAATAATAAATTTTGTTCCAATATTGTGCTTGAACCAGACGGGACTCATGCAATCTAGGTCGCCCATGCGAAACCATTTGAGACATTGAGCACGGCAGCAAACCACTCCCTTAGAAACTACCAATACATTGAGAGCGCGCAGATCGTGTCAGCAACGCAACAACACGCGTCGATCACAAACCAAACTATGCTTAGTGATAGAGAACAGGTAGTTGAACAAAAGAAAAACTTTGTTATTTAGGATGATTGAACTTGACAGAGAAAGAGAATCCATTAAAGAAAAGAAGATAGATGTGAAAAAAGAGAGATAGTTTGAAAGACGCTCTCGTAGAGCGAAGAAGGAAGATTATGAGTGAGAGATAGAGAGAGAGATAGATATAGAGAGATAGAGAAAAGAGATAAAGAGGAAGAGAGTAAGATTGAGTCATAGAGAGAGAAATTATTAAAAAGACTGAAAAATATTTAATGAGAGAAAATAATTATTTAATTATAGATGTAGAAAAGAGTAAGAGAAATTAGAAAAAAATTTGTATTGGAAAAATTAAAGGATTGGACTTAATTCCACCAAAAAAAGGAAGCCATAAAATAATGTAATACAAAATGCATAAACAAATAATGCTATGATACATAACTGTTTTAACAATCCACAAAAGAGAGCGCTCTAACGACTAAAAAGGTGGATGTGATGGTCGCACTGACGGCCCCAGCATATATATATATATATATATAATAACTGTGATTTCCATGCCCTGTGCTTGTGTAACACATCCGGCTTAATTCCAAATCCTAGTTCTATTTTTTGCAACAAGCTTTATATGAATGCAACAATAGCCTCGTTTGTGGCAGACATTCCGAACATGTTCAGGATCTTTTCTTGAAGTAAAGACAATAATAAAAATATTTTTTTTTAGATTTTTTAACGTTTAATTTTAATGTTGACAACAATGCGTTAAAAAACCCCGAACATGCCCGGAAGGTCCACCAAGAACGAAGCTAATATTAATATATAAGTGTATATTCATTTTTTTTAATATAAAGAATATAAAAATATATATGTATATATATATATATTCAACTGTTGGAGGCAAGAAAGCAATATACAGAGAGTGGGTTGGTTGCCTGTGAGTAACAAATGCTAAACAAATTGGTCCGAGTCCAAAGGGTCACTTGCAAGAACAAGGGGTTAGAACAGTGTTAATAAAATATTTGAATTCACACATTATGGGTCCGAATTATGTTAGCGCTACTCGACTGCGTCACCAATGAAGCCACAACGGGCACACAACATTTAAAAACAACAGGCCAAAAGAAGTTCGCACACGTTAATGTGTCAGAGCGTGCGTGCCAATATCTAACATAACGGAGAGCGGAGACACCGACAGTGCTCTGAGAAAAAGTAGTATAATGTTGATATATATAATAAATAAATATATTTAAATATACACTCAGAAGTAAAAAAAAGCCAATAATAGACAATCTTAAAATAAAATTGATTAAGATAATTTTTTTCATAATACAAGTTTATTTATTCCCCCGTTATGTGTCATTGTAATTTTAAAAAAGTGGATTTTAGACAAAAATAATTTTGGTTGTTATAAAATCGGTTCAAGTCATAGATACAAAAAAATACTAGCGAGTTAACAAAATGCGAGTCAGACTTGCACTTGGTAGCTTTTAACATTAATATTTTGATTAACCCAATAATAGTCAAATTATTAATAAAAAACTTTCTAGAAAAAAATTATTTTATTTTATTTTAAAAATTACCGAAGATTCTTTGTTTGCTTTTGAGTGTAATTATTTAATATACAAGAATATAAACATATTATGTGTATATATGTATATATTTATTTATTTATTTATTTATTTAGAAAGAAAGAAACAGAGAAGAGTTTACACAACACATTCCGAGTAAGCAATTTGTAATAAGCACTGACCGCTCATTACCGGCCACACCGAGCGAAAACTATTTGAGCAAGGGCATGGAAATCTGCAAGAAAGGATCATCAAGTCGATACAATGGGTCATAGTGATTAATAATACATATACATACAAATATATAAATGTATGTACATGTAAATTATAATTATATAGATATTATTTGTGAAATGTCACGCGCGTGCTCGCGGCCGGGCCAAGCAGTTGGTGGCTTGACGCCTAGGCCTTCCAACAGCCTTGCATTGCTTGCTTATGGTACTTGCTTGCTTGGTTTTAAAACTTGCTTGCGATCAACGTGTTCCAAAAGATAAGAGGTAATATATCACTAACATCAAGCCAAGAATTGAAAAAAGAAATAACATCCTCGACACTCGGTTAGAGTGAATACTTTAAAATCGCTATTCAAATAATTAATAGAGATGAGCTAATTGATACACAAGCATCATGTCATAAACACTATATATAACAATAATAATTATAATAATAATAATAAGTGTAAAAACAGATGTTTAACATATAATGTAATAAATAAGAAGTTTTTAGAATAGGTCCGCTACATACAGCCAGTTCAAACCAGTAGTTGTTGTTTTTTTTAAGAAGGAAATGAAAGGATTAGGCTAAGCTTTTAGTTTTAAGAGAAGAGAAAAAGAAGACAGAGACAGATGTTTTATAGAAAAAAAAGAAGAAAGAATGAAAGTGATAATAAATTTTCAAAGTTGTGAAAAACTAGTAAAAAAAAGAGGATGGAGAATTTTCAAAAAACATTGAAAGCGAAAAGAGTAAAAATAAAATGTAAATAAAAAAATCAGCTTTGATAAAAACATCACAAAGGAATGAAGACTAAAATTTTGATAGATAATTAATAAATCAAAGAGAGGATTAATGGTAAAGTATGTGGTTTATTTATAAGTGAATAAAAGAACAAACAAGCCGAAGCAAGCAGCAGGGCCGCCGCTGGCCTGGGGCTGACGATTGCATTCAGGCTAGAAGTGCACCGATTTCTTAGGGCGCTTTAAAACAAAATATGACAAATAAACATAAAAAAATAAAAAAAAGAGAAACATGGGTGACGGCTTATGTGATTTGGTTCAAAAAGACATGAGCTACTGTGGTCCCAGACCATCCTATTGCGAAAGAACAAGACAAGAAAGGAGGCCAAACGCGGCTCCTTCAGGAAATCAATGTTTTAAAGTGTTAATAGATTTGTGCAGGCCAACAGCTGTCATCGTTGGCCTGAAAAAAGACATTCCAGTGGCCTTTGGGGCGATGCATGCATTCACTACTTATTTGGACGCCCGGCCAGAAAAACAAGATATCAAAAAGGACAATGAGCGCCCCCGCCTAAGGAGTGGCTCGAACATTTTGGCCATAAGGCTCAAAGGGTGCAACCACAGCCACAAGTGGATTACTGAAGATAACCAGAAAGAAAAGTAAATATTAAAAATAAATTAAACTAAAGTGAAAGATAGTTAATTAGGAAGGAAATGGTTGAGCTAGAGGTGCACCAACGATCAAGAAATAAAATAACTTTCTGAAAAATTTAAGAGAGCCAAAACATTTAAGGATTTAACAATAATATAATAATAATAATAATAAATATAATAATGATCCAAAAACCGTCTGAGTCCGAGACACTTGGCCAACGTTTGGGGTCGTTTTAGGCAACCCGAGAGCATTTGGCCAAGCAATGAAGGCCTCAGACAGCGCCGGCGAGCGGCTAGAGATGTGGACCGATGACTGCCCAACGCGTAGCGGTGCCACCACCACGTACCTTCGTAATTCACTTGACCATCGCCATCAATATCAGCTTCTCGGATCATTTCGTCGACTTCCTCATCTGTAAGCTTCTCTCCAAGATTAGTCATGACATGTCGTAATTCAGCAGCGCTGATAAAACCGTTGCCGTCCTTGTCGAAAACGCGGAAGGCCTCTCGAATCTCCTCCTCACTGTCTGTATCCTTCATCTTCCTCGCCATCATGGTGAGAAATTCAGGAAAGTCGATCGTACCGTTGCCTGTTCACATATCGTTAAGAATTTAATTAGAATTGCTCTTGATTATAATTAAATGGATTCATAATTAAAATAGTGAAAAGAAATTAATGTGCATGTAGCTTTTTTATATAATAGGAGCACAGAGTACACACAGACAAAAATAAATATAACAATCTCCAAAAGTCGACGTTTTAATTTTTATACAAATATTTTACAGGACTCAAACATATTAAGGAGGTTCTTTCGCGATAACCCACACAAAAAGTTTTAGCCTCCTAACCACTCTATAAAAATGAACGGTGTTAAAATTTTAGGTTGTTTTTTTAAAGTGACTGTACTTTTTACACTACTAGTATATACTATATCTTTATGAATGGATCGTTTGGATATTTAATCCCCTCCACTAAAAATATTCGCCCATATATGTTTTTTATTTTTTTTCAAAACTACTTAGTAAATAATTTCAATTTTTTTTTAACTTACTCAGAATATAACTTTTAAGGAGTTGGTTCTAGGTGAAACATTTTAATATAATAATAATACTTGAGCAAGATGAGAGGTAGGTTTCATAAAAAAAGAAATAAAACAAAATTGAGTTTTGAATTAGATATATTTCGGGGGTGAGCTTCAGAGTCAGTTTTCTTTGACTCCTGATGATGGGCTCACCCCCGAAATATATTGAATTCAAAACTCTTGCTTAAGTTTTATCATTATATTACTCCGAATATATTATTCTAACAAATTTAGTTTTTCATCAAGATGGTGAAAGTCCTTCAATGAAAAAAAATAAATTAATGATCATTTTCTCACCCTTTCCCAATCTACCATATGTAAAAAATTTCATTTTTAATTGCAATTATTTCATGTTTGGTATGGTAAATCGTCTTCAAATTTTAACAGTGTGTTTATTATGCTTTTAATGACTTATTTTCCAAGTTCCGAAGACTTCTTGAATTTTTGCATTTGTGAAAGAACTACCTTAAGATAAAAAAAAAAGAAGAAAATACATTCAGTTGTCTTCTGAATAATTGCTTTTTTTTATTTTAATGTAGTCAGGCAATAAGGAATATTTTAATAAATATGAAAACGTGGACTTTGGACGATTGTTCTCTTTATTTAGCTGAATGGCTCTTTTTATATACATCAAGAGAGAGATTTAAATGTCTACTTTTTTAGATGTAGGTTTTTTTTAATTTTGAAATAAATAAATAAATTCTTAGTCAAAATTTTGAGTGGTAAATTTCTCTATTATATAGGTGGGTGTAATCAATTTTACTAAAGAAATTTACCACTCAAAGTTTTTACTTTATAAGAACTAAATATTTCTCAATGGAGGGAAGAAAAGCTGAATTAAATAAATAAATCTTAAATTTTTCAATTAGTAGATTAAGTAATATATTTGTTGCAAATTAAAAAGGTGTGGCAGATTTATTTAATTTGTAAGGAAAGAATCAATGAGTGAGTCTTCAGTTTGACGTAAATATGTATTTATATATAGTTTTTTACATCAAGCAGAAAACTCACCCTTTGATTTAATTTTTATAAAATATAAAGGTATAACGTGGGTTAAGAAGCTAATCAGTTTGAGTCTAATTTTCTGAGAAGAGTAGTTCAAGAACCATTTTTTGTTATAATATTCAGTAGACAAAGTAATGAAGTCATTTATGTTCATACGACTTTATTTTTGAAAGTAGACTTAATTGCTTTGTCAAATAAAAATTTTAAGAATAGAGGTTTCTCAACTATGAATCGCCTTCTTGACTCTCGGTATATCAGGATATTTTCATATTCGATCACTGATTTAGTTGATAATATTTTGAAAAGTGTAAAATATATTTTCTAATTTTCAAAGAAAAATACTTAAATTATATACATATGCATATACAGGAAAAATAAATTTATTAATTATCATATTTTAACGGAAATTTTTAAAAATAGAAAAATTACTTCATTATTATACGATTAAAATGAAATCCAAGTGAAAAAAAAGGATGATTTTAATCCATTTGTTCCGGATGTCAAATGAGAGTAGATTGGGGAATTATTTATCTGATTTAATTGAGAAGATTCGTTTGAAGTATAATTCAACGATCGTACTGAGTGGATTGTAATGGGAGTTTAACTGATTTAACCAAGTAGATTCGTTTGAATATTTGCGTGGACTGTACATTAAAAACAGTTGATAATATCGTGAGACTTTTTTTCCTTTTTATAATATCGCTGATTACGAACCACAATACACGTTAATTTATCATTTCAAATATAAATTGCTTTTATTCGATTTAATTATTAAAGATAATCACGCAGAGTTAATGAGAACCCTCGGGATTTTATCTGATTTCTAATAAAGTTGAAATTTTTAAATAAATAGGCTAGCTTTTTGATAGCTACGAGTTCCGGTTCTATTTATTTAAAATAGTTACTCGTAAAAAAATTATGTATGAAAAAACCGTGATAAAAACACTTGTGTTCTCCTTTGCGAGTTCCGTTATCGATTATTTAACGCAATTCTACCAACTTAAAAAAATACAACGAGGATAAGTGTTTCCTTGGAAAATTATTTATGGATAATTTTACTTACATGTAAGAAGATTATTATGAATATGACCAAGTTAACGAAATCTAGCTTTTATGTTATAAAATCATAAATGTGAAATTTTAGTTATATAAAATTAGTAAAAGCGTTTCCTCAACTGTGGTACAGCAGAAAAAATGCCGGTCCTTAGAAAAAATTAAAAAAAAAACCTTTTTGACAAATTTATAATTGAAGTTTTTATTTTGCCGAGAGTAGCAGAGTTATTGATTCATAAAGAGAAACAAAGAAGTTTTCCTCTGTGTGATGCAAATAAACATACACACATATATATCGAAATTATATATCTGTATATTATATATTATTTATTTCTTTGAGACTATAGTTTCGAAGGCTTGGTTGGCCCTCATCAGCAGTTTTTTTCAATTATAAATATTATTCTTCATGGGATCAGTATCGCATGGATATTGAAATTATTTTGATCTTTACTTAGACGAGAGCCAGTTAAAATTGAAAACTAAAATTTTAACTGGCTCTCGGCTAAGATCAAAAAAATTTTCAATATACATGCGATACTGATCTCATGAAAAATAATATTTTTAATTAAAAAAGAATGATGATGAAGGTCAAGTTTTCGAAACTAGTCTCAAATAAATAAATAATATTTATTATACAGATATATAATCTTGATATATATGTGTGTATGTATATTTGCATCAAGCGGAGGACAACCACTTTGTTTCTCTTTATGAATCAGCAACTCTGCTATTCTCGGCAAAATAAAAACTTTTCAATTTTATGTTATAAATTCATAAATGTGAAATTTTAGTTATATAAAATTTGAAGGAGACAATAAAAGAGTGTGTCTTCTGCTGGAATTATAAATTTTATTTATTTATAACGATCGTTATAAATAAATAAAATTTATAATTCCAGCAGAAGACACACTCTTTTATTGTCTCCTTCAATATATAAAAATTCTGCTACTCACGGCAAAAACTTTCAATTTTATATAAAATTTGTAAAAGCGTTTCCTAAAATGTGGTACAGCAGAAAAAAATGCCGGTCCTTAGAAAAGATTTAAAAAAAAAAACAACCTTTTTGACATAATTTATAATAATAATGTTTTTTTACATAAAAGAGGGTGGTGTAAGATTTTTACAAAAAAATACTACCAAGAGGTCGGAAAAGTTTGGAAAACGCTGGTTTATATGATGATGATGGGTGTTTTTAATATAAATACAAAAAAATGTTGTTGACCAGAAAAGTAATGTAATGAGGAAAAATGAAAATGTTGGATTGAAAAATAGCATGCATCATTTCGAAATGCTAGAATGATCTGATGCCGATGTGGCATTGATTTGGATGAGATAATTATTCTGATTAGAAAAAAAGAAGAAGCAATGATAAATATAGTAATTAGAGAATAAAGGAAACGGACCATCGGCATCCACCTCGTTGATCATGTCCTGGAGTTCAGCTTCGGTGGGATTTTGTCCCAGGGAGCGCATGACTGTGCCCAATTCCTTGGTCGTGATAGTGCCATCGCCGTCCTTATCGAAGAGCGAAAACGCCTCCTTGAACTCGGCGATCTGTTCCTCAGTCAGTTGATCGGCCTCAAAATAAAAAAAAAACTCAACTAACAACATGGCAGCTCTATGGGGGGGGGGGGGGGGGGGGGGATTTGCATTTCCCTAACAAGGTAGACATTTCTATTACTGAATGGACTGACAAAGAATATAAAAATAAATTGAATGTTTCTACAATTCAAAGCATCCTTATTAAAAAGAACAACTTTGATTTATTTTCTAATAAATAACAGAATCCATTTTGAAAGAAGGACCATCTTGTATTTGTTTAAGGAAATTTATTTAATAAAACAAATAAGATGAGAGAATCGTTCAAAATAGATTCTGTAAATAGAAATTGGGCTTTTGTTATGGAGTCCATTTTTTTTCGAAATAAATAATTTGAAATTAGAGAATAGAGAAAAAAATGCTATTTTTGACAAAAGATCTAGTGGGATTTGAACCCAGGACCTATAAATGTAGTTAAATAATTATTATCTTGGAAAATATCATGTTTACGGATATATTAGAAGCTTTTTGATTGAATGGTTGTGTTCACTCATTTTTTTTTAATCGAAAGCGATAAAGAAATTCTTTAGAAATTCCGAAAATATTACAAATGGCTTTGTATAAAGTAGTCATCAGCCGAGATCACTTGTTTAGCTTTTAAATTTAAAACTTCAGTGAGCATTTTGGTTATAGATACGCAGACATTTTCTATAAATCACTTCTAGAACGCAAGGGACCTTGAAACCTAAAGATGTGTTAAAATCTTAACTTGGAATTTTTCACGAAAACAAGATTTCCATTAGTAGTATAGAATGAGCCATTCTATTTGTTGAATAATGGAAATAAAACTTGGGTACTCACCATTGGTGTTTAGGTCCTTGATTACACTACCGTCTAAAAATTGCCGGCACCACTAAAACCGCCACAACGAAAGAACGTTGACTGACACAAATGGAATGGAGTTGGCTTCGTTCGTTGAACAGGAAACGTAATGTATACCTCCGCGTTGATGGATTCCAATCAATTTCTTGAACATTCACTTATAAAAGCCGGTATGTTTTGGTTTGTTGGCGTAAATTGAATTGTTTATTTATAATAGAACTGTGAGTTGGATGTTATGTTGGGGCACGATGTGTCGAAAAGGGGCGCTAGTCGCGGATTAAGTTGCCCTGGCGCAAGCTGATCAGCTTTATAGGTGCAGGGTGCGGTCGTGTTTACAAGCGGTCGCTGTAGGCGCTCTGATTGGCTACGACGCACCTGCAATGCGTCAAGCGGCTCGCTCGCTGCTGGTGCTGCTACCGACCCAACCCGAGAGGCGGGACTTTCTCGTCCTGTCTCTGTCGCTCCCAAGGGCGCTCTCTTTCCGAGGCTCGTCTCTTTCCCACTTGCCGCGTGCATACGACCACTACCAACCGATACAAGATGCGAGTGCATGCGTGGTTGCGTGGTAGCCAAATGGACATATAAGGGCATCAATTTCCAATTGTTCCATTAGCTAACAATTATATTTCACTAGATGATAATAATAAAAAAAATCATCACAATACTTTTGCAAATCATCAATATTGTAAACTTTATTTTTTTCTATTATTAATAAGCCGGCAAAGTGCGACTCGGACCGCATACCGAGGGTTCCGTATAACTATCCAACAATTTTTTACTTTACCATACAGGGTATGGTCAAGTATTGTAATCGTGCATGAAAAAAGTGGTTTTTTTCCTTCTTTTTTTCGAAATATCTCAAAAACGGCTGAAACTATTTTGATTAAAAAAATTGAGCGAAACCATGGCATTTCGCTCTACAAAAAAGCCCAAATAAGTGAACATCGAATAAATTATATTTTTCGAGATAATAATTGTTTTGTCAAAATGTCTGTTAGTCTGTCTGTCGATTAGACTGTCTATTAATCTGTTAGTTAGTCTGTGCTTTACCAAATTTCTGTGGACGAGCTAGCTCAAAAACTAGTGTGAATATCGAGGAAAAACCAAATTTCACATGTGAGTTTCGGTCCGTGAGATTAAAGAGCTGATTAGATTTTGGAGCATTTCAGACCAAAATTAAGGGGGGGGGGAGTTGAGAAAAGTTAAAAATCTAGGCTATTTGAGCAACCAAATTTTGTATACATAATCAGTAGGAGCCTAGAAGTCTAAAAATGCAAAAACTAACCGCCCAAAATGGGGAGGGGCTGTAGGGTCAAAAATGAAAATCTTGGCCATTTACCAAACTCAACCAAACTTTGTATAGATAATCAGTGGGACCCCAGAAGTCTAAAAATGCAAAAACTAACCGCCCAAAATGGGGTGGGGCAAAAAATGAAAATTTAGTAGGTCCTTGTACCAAACTCAACCAAATTTTGTATACATAATCAGTGGGCCCAGAAGTCTAAAAATGCAAAAACTAACTCCCCTCTATATGATTATCAATAATTTTATTAAATATAAGTGAGGGGCCAGGTTGTATGGTAAAGTCAAGTGGGTGGCCACATCAGAACACGTCAGCTTATTTTTTTAATGATAGTGATACGAGATGGAGTTACACCAAGAAGGCCTGGATTGGTTTATTTTTTCTATTATTAATTAAAAAATATTTTTGATTTTTTCATCGAAAATAAATACAAACACTCCCTATTAACTTGCGTAATTTTTAATAAAATCCTAAATCTGTGGAAAAATGTATGAAAATTAGAAACATTTCATTTTAGTATTATCATCCAATTTCTTATTTCTGTTAACAGAGCCGTAGCGTGCTCCGGCAATCAGGCGCCGAACGATATATATTCGTAGTTGTATAAAAATATATATCTACATTTATTTCAAGTATCATTCAATTTATTTAAATAATTTGTATTACTTATAATAAACTTACAATGTATTATTATAAAGATAAACTTTTATATACAAAAAACATTTTTTTTATTGTAATAAAAAATATAATACCGAAGGGGCACCGTTTTATCCTTTCGCACCGGGCTCCGTAATATCACGCTAAGGCTCTGCTGTCTACCATAATGAAACTTACAAGGCATTTTTTTTTTTAATGCAATCGAATGCAAGAAGGGGTGCGTCAGTAAAGATGCAGCTCCTATGGATCTCGAAAGACCCTTGCATTACCGAAGAGAAGGGAAAGTTGATTAAGTGAGAGGGTGCATGTCCAAAAGTGAGAGAGAGCATGTCCAGAAATTAAAAGTACTGAGTCTCAGGCTCAAAGATAATTTTTTTTAAAAAGTTGGCACCACTGTTCTTGGTAGTAGAATACGCGCTCATTTGTCTCAGTATTAAAAGTCGTTAGTATAGTGCCGTTTTGAAATGAGCGTCTCTATTCCTAATCTCGGAAACTACGAGTGAGATCCACTAGATTCTCGCGAAGAATTTTTAACGAAATAAAAACTGTTTATGGGCATGTTGTCTTAAATCGTACTAATGTGGACAAGTGGTGTGAGTTTAAAGTCGGCAGAACCAATGTTCATGATCAATGTCCAGAAAAATCATGGTCTTTGTCTTTCAGGACCGTAAAGGAATCCTTCTCATTGAAAGTTTGCCTCAGGGCAAAACATTTGAACCCGCACGCCACTGCGGAACCCTAAACAAACTATGGAGGGCCATTCACAACAAAAGAAGGGGCATGTTAACAAAGAGAATGTGTTTGTTGCATGACAAAGCAAGTCCCCACACATTCGATTGGGAATTATCCACCACCTCACTCTTAGCTCTGATATAGCACCTTCAGATTTTCATCTTTTCATTTCTCTGAAGTCGTTTATGGGTGGAAAAAGGTTTTTGACCGACGATGAGGTTCAGAGGACCGTCAAACAATGGACCAAGAAATATTCAAGGCGTGTTTTCACGTTATGATAATTGTTGCCTTTTTACTTACTGATAATTTTTTTAATTTTCGACATCTCTAGGATTTCCCTGAAACTATATAAAATTTTCGCCGTAGTTCTTTTACGATAGACAGCCCAGACAGCTCTTGTCTAGAGCAAAAGTATATTTTCTACAGCGTCTATTTTAACTTTTTTTTAAATCAATGCAAATTTTCATCATTAACACGAAATTATTATTCTTCAAAAAATGTACCTATATATAAATAAATCACACATCTTAATTTTATTAAAATTCTCTTATAAAAGACAAGAGATTAAATCAATAATCCTCCTCTATAAAGCCTCATTTGCTGGAATCATATGATTTCAAATTCAACATCCGTTCGCGATTAAATTAGATCTCTATAGACCCAAGGCATTCGCCGACTCTTTTATCCTTATGACTTTAGAAACTGAAACTCTCTCGACGCATCCGATGTTCTAGTGTAATAGCTACAACCTTCAGTCTTTCTAAACTCGGATCCACACGTACTTTTAACTCGGACCCATTCCCTGAAATTTATTTCTATCCTCCTTATTTATTTTCACGATACATAGGTCTACCCCGAAATACAGGGTTTGGACTTTCTTGAATTAATATCATAAAAAATCCAATTTCTATAAAATATAATGTTTGTAACCAGTGTAAATAAAATAATGTCCTATACAGTTGGGAAAGCTTCTGTCAATACCTTGACATTAGTATCAACTAGTAACACAAAATATTGTAAAAGTCTCTAGTGCCAGCTACTTTTATACTATTTACGGGATTGATGAGACATTTTCTGTCTTCGTGAATATAATCGGCTGAATTTTGGGCATTAATTTATAGTAAATTCCCTTGGAAATAAATACAACACATAACGTGGTCTTTACGCGTATTACACAATTCGAAGTTTCCCGGGAGTTCAACTCATATCGTCTTTAAGATGTCTTGAAGACATATTCTAGAGCGAGCGTGCTATCAAGGACAACACCTCTTTGTCCTCAGGCGTAATTCGTTTTTCTCTATTCCAGGGTTTGGAACACACTCTTTGCCTTCCTCTTTCCCGGATTATACTTCAGTCCACATCACCATTGACTAGATCCCAGCTCGTGACAAATTCACCTTTTCCGGAATGCAAGAGCCCAAGAGCATATTCTGATTTGAGAGTGTTCGTCTTCTGTCATCAATATATTTGTAAAATAAAACAAACAGAGCATACCTAATTTTTTACAATTTCAATAACTTATTCAGAAGCTTCAAGGTAGAAAATCTTTCTCGAAACGTGAGCAAATAAATAAATAATAACAATTTTTTAGATTAATTCACAAAATGTATCGAGTAATTTTAAATAAAAAATTTTGAATCTAACGACTATTTTAGAAAGCCAAGAAATTAAAAGGCTGACTGTTACTTTCTTTTTCAAATATTCAGTTTTGCTTTGAATTTTTAAATTCAAACTTTTTTGATATTGAAAATTCAATATAACACATTAACACGTCACTATCATAATGATTTCAAACCAAGATAGAGACTTTGAACTACATATTTCTATTCGTTGTCATTTTCGTTTTCCTGAATTAAACTTAGGTCCATTTTCATTGCTATAATCAGAGAAGCTTCAAGTTCCCGTTGAGTATCTCACTTAAAATCATTCGTCCTTCGTCTAAATTAATAATAGGGAGCCTGCCCATATTACGGTGTCTAAATATTCAATTATATCTCTTATGAATAGTGAAGACACTGTAATTGTATATATGTACAAATGCACATACGAGTGATTTGCCCTATAAAGATTTTAAAAATAATATAGTATGTAAACAACACTATTTTAAATTATCTAATCGCCTTTACTTATAAATGAATAATTACCATACTCGGTGGGGCACCTGAATGTTAGATTCACTCTAGATTTTTAATTTTTTTTTTTATTAAAATAAGTAAAAAATCTTCGAAAGCTCTTAAATATCTCCTAAGATATTTCAGGAGTTGTTCTAGAGTTCTAGAAGAGCTCTCATAGAGCTCTTGAAGTACATCTAGAATATATAAAACAGAAGGACCATCCAGTGACAAAAAATTGTCGAAACTCTAAAATTTATTGTGAGTCTTGAAAAAATATCACTTTCTCCTTTAAATTAAATCTACCTATATATATTATTCTCCCAAAAAATTTAAAGTTTCTAAACAATTATAAATACTAAAACGATTAGAGGTCTGAACATTAAATTTAAGACCCAAAGTAAAAACAAACAAACAGTTAAATAAAATTAATTTTAACGAAATATGAAAATCATTATTTCAAAAAAAGAAAATTTTGAATTTACACTAATATTATTTTATTTTATAATAGCTGGAAAGAAAGAAATTTTTATAAATTTTATTATTAGATTTATTAGAAAATACTTATGAAAAATATTTTCTTTTGATTATTTCGATTGGAATCATCGTCATAGGTTTTATTATATAATGAGAAAAATATTTAATATTTTCTCTGATATTAAAATTAATTATAATAATTATAATAATTTCAATACCTAGAATAAAAATATTGAATGTACTTATATATATAATTTGCTATAAGCAAACGTTTTTCAAATTAACTTTACCATGACATTTTTTTTCCTATATTTATCTGCAGTACTTAAAATAATTTCTGATAAGATTAGATTAGTTTTTCGATAACAATTTTATTTTATTGATTCGTTTGCATTTATCTAGATTTTTTTTTTATTTTTTATTTTTTTTTTTGTATAATATACTCAGTTTTTTAAATCGATCAATATATTTCAAATATTTAAATATATTCGCTTTATGCATTTTATATTTATAAATAAAGGTAGTTTGAAATAGTTTTTTGAATGCTTTTAGTATTAAATAAATACTACTCTTTATAAAAAACAATCTAAAAACGTTACTTGAAATCCAAACGTTTCGAGAGAAATTCTATCTTTATCAATGGAGAATGGACATTGAATAATTTTAAATAATATATGGTTTAAATAAGCTGATGTGTTCTGATGTGGCCATCCACCTGACTCCACCACACAACCTGGTCCCTCACTTATATTTAATAAAATTATTTATAATCATGTAGGGGAGGGGGGTTAGTTTTTGCATTTTTAGACTACTGGGGGCCCACTGATTATGTATACAAAATTTGGTTGAGTTTGCTCAAATGGCCTAGATTTTTAATTTTTAACCCCACCCCCTCCATCCCCTTAATTTTGGGTCGATATGCACCAAAATCTAATCAGTTCTTAATCCCAATGGACCAAAACTACGTGTGAAATTTGGTTTCGATATTCACACTAGTTTTTGAGCTAGCTCGTCCACAAAAAATAGGTAACACACAGACTAACTAACAGACTAATAGACAGTCTAACAGACAGA
Organism: Forficula auricularia; assembly: GCA_024734495.1. Taxonomy (NCBI): domain Eukaryota; kingdom Metazoa; phylum Arthropoda; class Insecta; order Dermaptera; family Forficulidae; genus Forficula; species Forficula auricularia. The sequence continues at coordinate 43,006,466 of JALMQS010000099.1, read as the reverse complement.
CAGACTAACAGACATTTTGACAAAACAATTATTATCTCGAAAAATATAATTTTTTCGATGTTCACTTATTAGGGCTTTTGTGTAGAGCAAAATCCCATGGTTTCGTCCAATTTTTTTAATCAAAATAGTTTCAGCCGTTTTTGAGATATTTCGATAAAAGAAGGAAAAAAAGCACTTTTTTCATGCACGATTACAATACTTGACCATACCCTGTATGGTAAAGTAAAAAGGAATATAAAGCAACTATTGACAAATAAATATTTTGAAGATAGACAATGATGTATAATGTCTTGGAGATGAAATTACCTTCAATAAAAATAAAATTGTAGACTATTTATGTTTTTAAATTAAATTTTAAATACTGATTTGTCTGTCTTTTATATGTCTCGTCACCATCTAAGCCAGGGCTGTCCAGCCCGTGGCCCGTGAGCCGCATGCGGCCCAGCACTGCAATGAGTGTTGGCCAACATAAAATCATAAACTATAAAGTTTTTATTTCTACATCATAACCTATCTTTTTTGAATAACAAATATCAACAGAATTATAATATTTTATCCGAAGTCCAATTTTTGTCTTCAAATGTGGCCAGTGTAGGACAAAAGGTTGGAGACCCCTGATCTAAGCAATCAGTTTTGTAAACTAAATTATTTGAACTACGAATATATAGGTATAACTTTAATTATTTTATTTTCAGTTGATTATTAATTGTATTACTCGCTGAATATTCTGTAGGTATTATAAACAAAACTGTTTTTGAAATTTCACTACGTTTCATAAGTTTAAATAACTATTATTTTTGTTTTCGTCTATAAATTTGTTTAACAATTTAAAAATTAGAATAATATTAATATCATGATATACGAATGAAATAGGTTGAATATTGTTATTTGTTGTTTAGGTTTTAAATATTAATTTATTTATAGTAAATTTTCAACATCAAATGCCATTTGAATCCAAGCTGTCTTGATACCTCTGTTGTTCAATTTGCCTTAAAAGGGCGGGGGGGTTTGTTTTCCATTAAGATCAAAATAAAATTTATATCCACCCAATTTCTTTTTCACTCTATATAAATATCAAATTTGTTATTTTTATTAATTTTTCACGGAATAGATGCGAATCAGTTATGAATCAAAAATAAATATGCCATTCGGCTGTAGCTCGCTAATTTGTTTAAATCTCCGTTTCAGTTATTTTTAACCGACTTCAAAAAAAGGAGGAGATTCTCTATTCGACTGAATTTTTTTTTGTGCCTATGTTACCTCATATCTCCGCCAATTGTGAACCGATTTTGAAAAAAAATTTTGCATTGGGTCCAGTCTACGTTCCGATTGGTCCCATTTTTTCGTAGGTATTAGACCTTTTTTGTTAGGTTTGTTCAGGACTAACTTCTTTGTTTATGAACCGATTTCGATGATTCTTTTTTTATTGGAAAGGGGGTATCTTAGGAATGGTGCAAAATTAATTTGGTCAAGTTCTGATGATAGGGTCACTATTAATAACATCACTAAAAAGAGAAAAATAAAAATTTTAAACGACGAAATATTAACATGAAATTACTTTTTGAAGTCGGTGCCAAACATATACCTTTTATGAATCGCACTCGACGGATCTTACTTAGTATCTTTTAAGGAGTTCGGTGTTGGTTCTAGGTGAAAACATTTTAATATAATAATAAAACTAAGATGGTAGGTTTCACAAAAAGAAATAAAACAAAATTGAGTTTTGAGTTCGATATATTTCGGGGGTTAGCCCGAAATATATCGAACTCAAAACTCAATTTTGTTTTATTTCTTTTTGTGAAACCTACCTCGTATCTTAGTTTTATTATTATACTTACTTAGTACGTTTGGTGGGTACGCTCGCTTATATGTATAGTTTGTTTGGCACCGACTTCAAAATTAATTTCATGTTAATATTTCGTAGTTTAGTTTTAACTAAATAAGATAATAATTATTTTATACCTTTTAGTGTATTTTATTTGTTGCATTTAATTTTTTTGAAGTCGTTTTTATTTTTTTCTTAAAATTTTTTATTTTTTATGGATACTACTATGAAATGTGTTTTAATAGAATGAAGTCAATAATTTTCCCTAATGAATGTTCTATATAGGAAACATATATGATTAGGAAATTTAAATAGATCAAATCAATATTTATGTCATTTATTGACTTCTAGAGACTAATAAAATTGTCTCTGATCTTCCGACTCTTTGTAATCTTCAATCTTTCACGATCTAAGCACAAAACCCTTGATGATAAATAAAAAATACACCAAAACTATTTTCCTCTGTCGTCATCATCATCATCATCATCATCATCACCATCAAGTATACAGTCTGATAATAAATAAGAGCGCCCGCCTCTACTCAACTCCATTTCATACCAAACTTTCCCTGCTCTAAAAGTCTCACAACCCATATCTTTCTTTCATCATCTGGAGAAAATACTCTACTTAGTTCTTCCCTTTGCAATCCTCCGTGTCCTAACATGCTCTAGCTGCTTATTTTTATGCACTCATGTCTTGTTTCTTCATTTTTTAGTAGAAACTAAAACCTTATAACCTCTTGTTTATTTTCATCAATTTGATTAATTCCCTTTAAAGCATCCTCTTATTCTTTTTTACTGTTAATTCTCAGTCAATTTTGACTTAATGTTATACGAAGAAAGCGTTTTCATCTGTTTAATCATATTAAGTCTTTGTTATTTTTTCGAAAATAGTTTATTTATTATTACGGTATTTGAAATTGTGCTCTATGACGTGCTTTCAATATTTCTATTGCTTGATATGCAAGTCCGAAAGTTTCTTCTCAAAAAGCCATGAACGATGATTATCCTGCAAAAGAAGATAATAAATCTGAAAAAGCAACGTTTAAAAATACAATTTTTATATTCCTATCCAAGTACATAGTTTTTTTTCTACAACTTCATTCAACATGACATTTTCTGGTTTGCTAAAACTGTTCGTTTCTGTTGAACTTTATCTTGATTTTGACCAAAAATGCTCATTAGCCTGTAACAGCTCATGTACTCTCTTAAAATTCCTTCATTTAGAAAACTTGACTTGAAGGAATGAAGTTGCCTTTGGCAAGGATTAGTCATCTTCACTAATTTTCTTATCATTTTTTTTGAGCACCATAATATTTTGGATTCAATCCGTTTTTCATATTATAACTGTCACCCAGTCAAAGATTATTCTTGTTTTAGTCGGTTCAGCCTGATTTATAATGAAAATACCGACCCATTTTGTTGTTTTCTGTCACAAAATAAGCCACGAGAATATCAAACTTAAATTTATATTATAATCTATTCACTAATGAAACACTGTACACAATCTATCAACTTTGAGTTGTTTAACAAAGTCTTCTGCAGAAATTCTAGAATTTCAAGCAATTTATCTATAATATATTGAAACAAGAGATTTGGGAAGACCGATGAAGCGATGGATGCTGGAACAGACTACACGACCTAATTCTTGATTAAGATGGTTATAATATTAAAAGACTGCTTCATACTTTGAAGGTAGCAGAGGGGTTACGATGAGGAATGTTGTTGTTTAATGTTTCTGAGATTTTCTTTTTCTTGTCTTTTTTTGAGCGTTTTTTCATAGAAAATTAGCCCCAACATTGGAAATTGGAGGTAGATGACCGGTTGGAACTACATATTTGGTTCAGGTTCAGTAGAGGGATCCTGCACAATCTTAAAGGTGGTGGGGTTCTTAATGGTTGTAGCTGCTATTATTTTTAAATTTAGTAAACTAACTTTCAGTTGAAAGTGAAACAAATTTATCTCAAAAAACTTATCGTTTTTCACCAAAACTTGAGCTTCAGTATAACACTTATTCTTCTAACATTTTTTTAACAACACGATTCTTTATAATATAATAATATCAAATCCAAATTCACTTAATTCTTTTAATGTTATGTCGATTCCATTGAATATGAATCCTTTGGGAAGATGATGATTGGTTTTGGACCACCCTGAATCCTGAGCACGATTTTCTTCTTTTTTGGAATGGTTGGGGTGACGTAATAATGCGCATGGGACTTGGCAACCTGTTGATGCAGCATTTGGGTGGGTGACTGGAGGTGGGTTATGGGTTGCGGGAAAGGGTGGGAATAGAGAGGACGAGGGTTGCGGTGCGCTGCAGAGAATGACGCATTAAACCAGTGAAACTCACTGGAAATGAAATCATATCTTACAAAATATATATATATTTAAAATTATTATGTTATTCTTTAATTCTTATTTAATTAACCCTTCTGATATTTTGAGAATTATATCTTCTTTGATACAACAAAATATATTAGTGCAGGTGGCCAAATATGGGCCTTGCTTTTCATAAAAAGTGAAATTTGAATGAAATGCCAAAACTGTGTTTTGTGGCCACAATAATAAATCTGCTAAAACAGTAGGCAAACGCAATTTTGCATATTCTTACCACTAAATGCTTGTTATATTTCCTTTCATCCTTGAGGTGCTCATATTACCCACACATTTTAATAACAGTTTTTATTTTCGAAATTTTTTTGAAAGTTGTATTTCTTAAAAGTTGTTTACATACTAAATCCATGTAATACTTAATGTATATTTCTATTTATCTTTGTTGTTAAATATAAATTATTCTTAAAGAAGTTTTAAATACCTACTCTTAAGAAAAATTTAGAATCAAATTTAAGATTTTTTAACACAATACAAAAATGAAACATTTTATTTTATCAAAAATGGACAAAATTGTTTTCAAAATACATCAGAATTCTTATTTTAATAAAGTCTTCTTAAACCAAAACACATATTTATTGACATCTCAACTCAAATCTCATATCTATGTCAAAATCATGTCGATTCAATGAATCTCTTCTAGGATTGCAACGACTAGACTCATTAAAGGTAGATAGTATTATCGGTACACATGAATAGGACTATTATTATAATTCCATTAACGAAAATTTCTCCACCATGAGATCATATGTTTTCATGTAAAATATGTTGTTTTCTCGACAAAGATTAAAACGGAAAAATTACATTTCAAAATAATATACTAAGGTATAATATAATATTATAACATACTCATTAACTTCATATTATTAATAGTCACGGCCTTGGCATGTTTAAAAGCATCCTTACTCAAATTAGAAGTTAAGCAACCATGAAGCATTTAGCCCACTGTTAGTTCATTGATGAGTGACTGTGTACACATGTAAAGTGTCCATGTCCATATTTCAATCACACTGGGTAACATGTATCCCTCTGGAATTAATTTAGAAGACCGTAAGATTTTCATTTGTGAGCTACACTAAGAGATTAAGAGTATATCCCCCGAGATGCTAATCATATATTATTCATTGAGTATCCACACCGCTCTTTAATAAAGAAGGAATAGTAATTCTAGTAAATATCTAATATATGAACTGATTTGATACTTTACCTTGCTTTTAGTCATGAAAATATTATTTCACCAATTTTTTCGTAATTTGTTAATAAACGAAAATAAGTTTTGAAGTTTGTCAATTTTGAATTATTTTGACGGCATATATGATAAAAGTAATATTTGAATGTATTTTATTGTATTTATAATGGGGGATGAATAGATTAATAAATTATTTCAAAGTAAATAATTTAAAATATGATGTATACCATATAAAGTATACTATGTTTAATGTAAATAAATATTATGGTGATGTGATTTTAAAATGGAAAGTCTTTATTAATATTTTGATGTTAATTTTACTGCATATTTTGAACTTTTTTACTTTATTCTGCTTATTTTATGGCATATTTGGGTCATTTTTGCTGCATAGGCATTCAGTCTTTAGTCATATCGATATATGTAATGTAACCGCGGCCCCATCGTATCCCGGGCGTGTGCCCTCTGGCCCTACTCTTGATTCGGCCCTGCTATGTCCAGCGAGATCTTCCAAGGGCAATAAGTTTATAGAAGATAAATTTTTTGATTTATACACCATTACACTTTTTAGAGTATTTTAGAAGTAGTTAAGGTAAGGTTTTCTTTTGCGAAACTTTTCACTGCTAGTCCATTAATAGTGCTAATAAAAACAATTTAAAATCACACCCCGTTTCCTGAACTTCTTCTTATGATTAAAAAACAAAAAAAAACTGTCCGATTCATTATTCAAACAGGCCAACGAATTTCCATCTAGTATTGGCATTTCAATATTCACAATCAAAAATATTTATTCGTCTCTTTTCTTTAGTACATACTATATTGTTTCTCTATTAAAACGTTAATGCAATTGTGGTGTATGTTTTGATGACAACTGACATTTAATGCATAAATATTTATTTCGGGAAAGATAAATATACAATAAAAGCGCAATACAATATTCAATTTCGCTTTCGCAGCAGGGACGTATATATCCAATATCCATATACACATATATTATACTCAAGTAGATATAGATTCATTAACTAGAAGTTACTAAAACTTACTATTAAATCATAATAAAATTACTATTTAGTAGGAAGAAAGCTGATTTTAAAAAATAAAATGAAAAATAAAGTTTTTTTAAATCATACTTATTTCGGACTATTAGTTCATCTTCACGAGAGGGGCCAAACCTAGCACCCTTATTATCTTAAAATCACGACATATGTGACATCTCTTCGAAATATTGTAGATAGATAATAATCACATGTATAATGAAAAAGAGAATTCACTTCTCCTGACATCTATTGATAGTAATTTATAGGAGAACAAACTCTTTTCTCCCATAAAAATAATACATTTACTTCCACTTTAACTATCGACTCTGATTTTCGCCAATACTAAATTTTTATTATGTTTCATCTAGTACCAATACTGCTACACCTTAACATCATGGTTGCATACTCTCTAGGCGCCTGAGCTACACCCAGAGAGAGGAATAATGCGTTTACTACATTTTTTTAACTAGAAATTTTGAAACTAGCTAAAATATAATAAGTTCTTTGCTTTAGAAACGCAAAAATTTTGGAATCAGAACAAACGACTGTATGTTTTTAAGTTTTACTAGATTTCAAAATCCAGACAGACAAAAAATTAAAGCTTAAAAATGATTTTTTATCTATGTTCTAGACATTTCTAAACATGATTTTTTTTAACTAGGGGTTTTAATTTTAATTTTTTAAGTAAATAACCATTCATATTAAGAAAATCAAATAATTTATTTAAATAATTTAGATAGTTTAATCTTCATATCGTGGAAATTATTATTATTATAAAAAAAGAAAAAGAAGAAAAAAAAATGATTTGAGCATATGACAACTATTTGAATAAATAATTTGATTTAATGTCTTATGTTATTTACTTGAAAAAATTTCTAAACATGTATAAGCAAAAATAAACTTCCACTTGACTTTACCATACAGTTGTGGTTGAATTTGGTACAAGGGCCTAGATTTTCATTTTTGCCCCCCCCCATTTTGGGCGGTTAGTTTTGTATTTATTCTTCTCAGCGTAGCCCACTGATTATGTATACACAATTTGGTTGAATTTGGTCCAGGGCCTAGATTTTCATTTTGACCCCCCCCGCCCCTCCCATTTTGGGTGGTTTGTTTTTACTGCTAGTGTTCTGGGGTCCCACTGATTATGTATACAAAATTTGAGTTTGCTCAAATGGCCTAGATTTTTATTTTTTGACCCTTCCCTTAATTTGGGTCCAGAAAAAAATATGTTCGTTATTATAGGTTCATTTTATAGTATATTTCATTTTTCTTGTTTTTTGGTTTGAAAATATTATAATTTTAAATTTTAACCCTCCCCTTAATCTCGATATCCACCAAAGCTAATCAGCTCTTAATCTCGATCCACCAACACTATATGTGAAATTTAGTTTTGATATTCATACTAGTTTTTGAGCTAGCTTGTCCACAAAATTTGGTAATGCACAGACTAACTATCATAGACTTACTAATAGACTAACATACTAACAGACATTTTGACAAAACAGTTATTATATCAAAAAACATAATTTTTTTCGATGTTCACTTATTAGAGCTTTTTTTGTAGACCGAAATGTCCATGGTTTCGCCCAATTTTTTTTATCAAAATAGTTTCAGCCATTTTTGAGATATTTCGAAAAAAAGAAGCAAAAAAACCACTTTTTTCATGCACGCGATTACAATACCCTGTATGGTAAAGTAAAAAGTTAAATCCGAGGTTAAATTGAATGTCTGTCTAATTGTACTTACATCTAATAATAGAAAGTAGATTTCAAAATTTATTAAAATAAAATTCATAATATTTTCAGTTGAAACAAAATATTACATTTGGTCAAATATTTTTCTCATCGATTTTATTATAGAATGTAATTTTTTTAAATAATTCTTTTGTAATTATGATCGTTCTAGAAATTATTTTTCGTACTTTTTATTTTCGGTCTCTGCTAGCATTCATGATCTATGCAGAGCTAAGTGATAATACTCGCCGACTTGGCCGCCCGAGCTAGTCTAGCCAAGGAGGCCAAGCGACCAGCAATCACTCGGCAGAAATCCATCTCCTACCACCTCAAAAGTAAGTAAAAGAATCTCACTAGCATTTTAATATAGCAAATATCTAATACAAATCATAGAATAAAGATGAATTAGTACTTATGAATAATTAAATCATTACTTTATCTTCTTTTCTTTCTTTTTATAAGATTATCTTACTTTCTAAACAAATTAATTTCAAAAACACTGTACTATAATTACATTTAACTTCTTTTTTAATATTGCAATTAATCCTAACCTATTTTTCAAATGAAATCATCTTATTTGTTCTTCAGATATAGAATATTTTCTTAATTTATTAATTTAATTTAATTTAATAAATTGAATAGGAAATTATACTTTTAATATATTTTAGTTCATTCATGTAGCAATATTATAATAAATAAAATGCACAGGCTTTCTCATACACATCCACTCCTTAAAATCTGTATTATATAGCCAGTTATCCCAACCTGCAATGAAATCATATAATTAGTAATAATTTAAATGATTTTCTTTTGCCAAGATTAGTTAGAGTTAGAATAGTTTATGTGGCTATTTTGCTATAACACCAAAACGAATTTTCTATATCCAGTCTAGTAATTGACCCCACGAGAAATGACAGATAAAATATTTCTAATTAAAAAGACTGATGATTAAGGTCAAATTTTCGAAACTCTAGTCTCAAACAAATAAATTCATATATATAATATATACATTTTATATACATATTTATATTTGGTATGATATCAGTGGCCGGTTGGTGACTTTTCAACCAGCGGATGCTGTCCAAAAAAAGTAGATTTTTTTTCCCCTTTAGAAATGGGTTAGTCCAAAAATTCTCGAATCATCTTTATTTATTAGTTTTTTGTTTTATTACTATTTTAATAGTGCCTCAGCGAAAGCAATTTTTATTCGACTAAAACTCGTCTGGACTTGTCTTTGACTTGGTTGAACTGGAAAATATACCAGGCATGGAGTTCAAATCTTCTATCCGCACACTTTTCGGAACAATCATTCATTTTAATTGCCCCTTGAAACTATGCAACAATTTTATTTCATTTTGAGAACCAATATACTTTTCAAAACAAAAAAATGTTTTTTATAGGAATATTTAAAATAACAGATTATAATTTGAAAAGTTAAAGATCCTCCTGAAATTTTGAAGTCGGCCTTATATATTTATGAAAATACTCTAAACGTTTGAAATTTTAGGGATGCGCCGCATCCACAGCACCCATGGACCACACGTCACTGTTATAGGTATTGGTATATATGTATATGAACCTACTCCTATGTATATGTTTATTTGCATCTATCACAGGACAATTTCATTGAATTCTCTTTATAAATAAATTGTAATTATTTTTCAATTTCCTATTATAAAATTAAACTGTTATATAAATCATATCATCATTTATACAATTGCAACGCAATTTATTTTTATAATGATAACAAAACAAGACTAATTTCTTTGCTCTATCAATGTATAGAGTAGTTGTATAAATTCCCATATGTCCGTTGACTTGAAAGGCCCATATGAGAGACCAGTGCTCTCTCCTTTGAGGATTTAAAGAATTATATATATATAAACATTAAAAACGAAGAAAATATTATTTAATTAATGGAAAGTTTATATTACTACTATTATAAATAAGCTTCGCTCGTTGAAAAAAAATCGCAATTAAAGTAATTTTTTCAAGTTATCTATTGATTCCAGTTAAATTCTTTATCTCGCCATGTATTATTTTATTTCCTCAGTATTTGTAATATTCAACATTGGATTTATTCTATTTTTTGATAGAAGAAATCTGTTTTAATTTTATTAGCAAAATAATATTTTTTCAAATTTCCATAGAGCAAGTGATATCAACTTTATCTTTTCTTTATGAAAATAACTATTGAAGGAGACAATAAAAGAGTGTGTCTTCTGCTGGAATTATAAATTTTATTTATAACGAGACTATGGTTCGAGGGCTTTCCCTCTTCATCAGTCTATTACAATTGTTTCACAGGAATTTATGTATGAATTCATACAGTGGAAAGCCCTCGAAACCAGTCACGTTATAAATAAACTTTATAATTCCAGCAGAAGACACACTCTTTTACATTTTAAAATAACTATTCTTTATAAGAAAGTTTTTCTATCAAAACGTTTACACATTTTTAAGAGTTTAATATAATTTTTTCTTTAATCAGTTTTAGATATAGCTCTATTAAATCATTCATATATACCTACAGGGCTGTACAAAGGGATTCCGAGCCCGGGGAAGCGACTCACGGGACACTATATATTATTTATGCCTTATTTTCCATTTTACTTCACAGAGAGCTTGTTTTGAAAATAGTTTATTTATTTTAGAGAAAATTTAAATGTTCAAGTTTTTAGAAGAAGCCAGATAAATACTAAATTAATATAAATATTTTTTTTTCTCAATTTTATACATTTTAAACAATACATTAGAATCTATGGCTTAAACTAAGAGGGAAAAAGAGACAGATAAACTGGAGGTGTTCGTGATATTCAATTAAATTATTTTTAATGAGCATGGATTTCTCTCAAAATTTGTGCTTAGGGGTTCGCAAAAAAATTATTAGAAAGCCATTATGTCATAAAATGTATTAAATTTTAACAAAATATACGTACCCTTTTCGAGATAGAACATTTTTAATTTTAGTAAACTAGCAGATGAATGTATCTGTCCAAAAATTTTCCAGGAATGATTTTTAATTAGGATAAATGAATCGGCGGTCATTCCTTCTAGTTAAATCTAAATGTATTGATTCTTGATAGTATCGAACATGTTTAAATTGATATACATTAAATAACTAGAAATACCACATTTATATAAATGCATTTTAGTATCAATATAGCGATTATATCAGAATTTGCGAAATAAAATAAACCAGTGTGAGAGGCTGCAGTTAATTAGGCGTTTGAGAAATGTCGTGACTAAACATTTAGTAATTCTCAAATAAATATTAAAGATTATGATTTAATTAATATTAATTATTAATTATGAGGTTCTCACGATGATTTGGAAGTTGATGTTAATGCAAGGCTTCTATTAGAGTTTGACTACAAACTCATAGCCAGTATAGAGCCTGAGAAAATCTCGCTTGGAGGCAAATCGTGATCTTTTTATTGTTCGCAATTCCTCAAGAACCAAATTTTACCTCTATACGTAGATAAATAATAGTTAAAGAAGATGGTCCCACAGAGAACGAATTCCCATTATAGAATACATTTTGGACGAGTTATTATATTTTTTTCTTATAATTCAAAATCTAGATTTCCTTCAAAAAAAAAAAAAAAACTTAGTAAATCGTCCAAAAAATGAACCCTGTTATGGAAATACAACTCTTATTGGGGAACACTTTTTCAATTTTCCTCCTGAAGTGGAACAATATTTAAGAAATTTTAAATTGAAAATTTTTGATTCTGAGATCAACAAGTTGAGTGTTTACTTTCATTTTTGTAATTTTTTTTTCTATTTTTTCATTATTTTTTAAATTATATATAAACGTGTTCATAAAGCTAATCTGTGGTTTCAACCATATAAAAGTAATAAAATGCTTTCGTGAATTAACTTAATTTTTATCAGTTTTAGTCTTTTTTGGGATATTTTGAATAAAATAATCGAAAATATCAAATTTTCTGCACGATTAAAATTTTTTTCAATTTTACTAAATTTACTAGAATAGGTAATAGTAAGCAATATCCTATCATTTTTCATAACAAGGTCATTAGTCTCTCCTCTTTTTACATAAATATCGATATATAATTTCTAAAATAGATTACTTATCTCATTTATTTTAAGATTAAAAATTTTCCCTTTAAAACTTGAAATACTATATTGTAAGAATTTTTTTGAATTTTTAAAAGAGTTATGTGTCGGTTCAAGGTGAAACATTTTCAATAAAAAGTAAGTAAAAGTTTGTAGAGGTAGATTTGCTGAAACCTCTACCTCCAAAACTTTTGCTTACTTTTTAAAATCTTTTTTTGTTTTTCAAAATTTTGAGAGGAATTTGAATCTTTATACACTGGCTCGTTTTACTCGTATCACTAATAAAATAAATAATAAATTTGATATTTTAATTAGAAATTTACCTATTTTGAATGTGTCATAATATCTTATAGCATAGTTTTATAATTTAGATTTCTTTATAAATTGATAATACAGAAGTAACTTATATTAAAATTAAAATTGTTCTCAGGTGTCATTGGAACTGTTTTCATGTTGAATCTCGCGGAACATTATCCTTGCGTAAGAAGAACGTTCCGCGTGACTTGCAGCGTTAGATTTCTGGAAGCGACGTCAATTTTGGCTGGCAGTAGAACTCGTAGGAAGAAATTCATCGCCTCGCATTTAAAAGTAAGTAAGCAATAAGTACTTTCTCTCAATTTAATAAATAATTATAAATAAATGAAAGTAAGCTTTATTAGCAGCGCTGGCAAATTGACTAGCAAATAGGGATATAAATACCAATATTCAAGTCTAAATTTTATATTTATTTTTTGAGGAAATTCAAAAATCCGAAACACTCACCAATCTTCATTTAAACTTAATGGCGTGGCTATGTGTTTAAATTTAGAATCACTAGACCGCGAGAATTTTACCAACGAAGATTATATCTTTAGTAAAAATATTTAGCCTCATACACAAAATATGTCCTTCAATTGGCCCAAATCACAGGAAATTATTGGCTGGAATGCATTTCTGCAGCTCCTTGGGTTCAATACCGAGGGTGGACGAATACCGTACCCTTCTGACATGTAGTGTGAAAATTAACTATGACAGCTCTCTATTTATTAGAAGATAATCTCTCGTTGAATTTCTTAAGTTATTATAAAATTTTAAATAATTCTCAATCTCTTCAGATTTGCCTTGAAAAAGTTTATACATAGTACTTAGAAAAAAATCACCTCTCTTTTAGATATATAATTACTTCAAATTGAAGTGCAGTGATATATCCTATTTTAGTGGCATCTCACAGCAATAAAATATTTAAATAAATTTCCTTCTGTTAGCAGTCATCATGATTTCTTTGTTCTTTCTTCTAGCATCCAATGCGAAGCATGGGAGAAAGTATATGTCAATCGCTACGCGGCAAGCGCACTTCAAAGAGGTCCTCAGTTAAAGACTACGGAACCCATAGACTCAACTAAGGTCACAAATTGAAGTATTCAATGAGATTGAAATTTTCAGCACGTGGCGGTTTTGCCAAAATTCCCCGAATCTCGTCAAGAGGCCAAAAAAGTACCATTTTTACTTTATCCAATGCAAAGCATGGGTAAAGTATTGTAATCGCTCTCGGGGCAAGCGTGGCTTCAAAGGGTCCTCAGGTAAAGACTACGGAACCCTTGGACTCAATTAAAGTCACAAATTGTAGTATTCAATTAGGTTGAATTTTAGCACGTGACGGTTTTGCCAAAAATTACATGGGGTCTCGTCGAGAGGCCAAAAAGTGCGATTTTTCATTTAGTGCGTGCGGATGTATGATGATGTATGGATGGATGGATGGATGTATGTTATCGCTTTTTTGGCCCACGATTTTTCCACACCGTTGCACCGATTGAAATGAAATTGAAAACCTACCATTAGTTTAACAAAATGAAGCGCTGATTAGTTTTTGGTACATATCGGCCCACAAACATTAGTACTTTATTTCAGTACTTTTTTAGTTTTTTCTAAATATCTTGAAAATGACTTAACCAATTTTGATGAAATTTAATATCCTAATTAAGTACCTTGGGGACCACAAAAAAGGATAAATAAAGTTTTTAGTAAAATTATATTTTAAAGTACTTTACTCTAGAGTAAGAGAGTACTTTTAATTTTTTAAATTCTTTAAAATTTATTCATTTGAACCTTTTAATATAGCTCATTTAGCCTTGCTTAAATAAGAATGGATAGGCTTCTCTCTGTGAAATGCTAAAAATTTGGGAGGAAATTTTATAAGTAACCATAGCAACTGCGTTGTTTTCTTATCCCTTACCTTTGCAGAAGACATAGAGGAATCGACTTTAAACCAAAAATAGCGATTGATTCTCATCTAGTACTTGAGGAATAACCATTCTATATTGGATTTTTGACGTTTCGGTTTTTATTGGTAACCATTGCTGAAGACATAGAGGAATCGACTTTAAACCAAAAATAGCGATTGATTCTCATCTAGTACTTGAGGAATAATCATTCTATATTGGATTTTTGACGTTTCGGTTTTTATTAGTAACCATTGCTGAAGACATAGAGAAATCGACTTTAAACCAAAAATAGCGATTGATTCTCATCTAGTACTTGAGGAATAATCATTCTATATTGGATTTTTGACGTTTCGGTTTTTATTAGTAACCATTGCTGAAGACATAGAGGAATCGACTTTAAACCAAAAATAGCGATTGATTCTCATCTAGTACTTGAGGAATAATCATTCTATATTGGATTTTTGACGTTTCGGTTTTTATTGGTAACCATTGCTGAAGACATAGAGGAATCGACTTTAAACCAAAAATAGCGATTGATTCTCATCTAATACTTGAGGAATATCCATTCTATATTGGATTTTTGACGTTTCGGTTTTTTATTGGTAACCATTGCTGAAGACATAGAGGTATCGACTTTAAACCAAAAAATAGCGATTGATTCTCATCTAGTACTTGAGGAATAACACATTCTACATTAGATTTTTGACGTTTCGATTATTGTTGGTAACCATTGCTGAAGACATGGAGGAATCGACTTAAAATCAAAAATAACGATCGATTCTCATCTAATACTAGAGGAATAACACTTATTACATTCCATTTTTGACGTTTTGACTATTAATGGGAACCATTGCTGAAGACGTGGAGGAATCGACTTAAAATCAAAAAGACTAAATTCTTTTGGTAAACAACTCATGCTTGAGCTTGTTTGCCATAAAAGAATTTAGTCTTTTTGATTTTAAGTCTATTCTTCCACGTTTTCAGTAGAGGTTGCCATTAATAGTCAAAACATCAAAAATGGAATGCAATAAGGTTATTCCTCTAGTATTAGATGAGAATCGATCGTTATTTTTGATTTTAAGTCGATTCCTCCATGCCTTCAGCAATGGTTACCAATAATAATCGAAACGTCAAAAACCTAATGTAGAATTGTTATTCCTCAAGTATTAGATGAGAATCGATGGCTATTTTTGATTTTAAGTCGATTCCTCCATGTCTTCAGCAATGGTTACAATAATAACCGAAATGTCAAAAATCAAATGTAGAATGGTTATTCCTCAACTATTAAATGAGAATTATTTTTGAATTAATGTCAATATGAACTACAAATTGCAAGTGATATCTGATTAATAATAAAGGAACAAACATATTAATATTTCAAATGAATTTGGATAAAGTTTAGCAACGATCCGTTGCAGTTTATTTAGAAGTGCGTGGGGATGGATGGATGGATGTTATCGTTTTTTTCGTCCACGATTTTTCACACCTTTGCGCCGATTGAAATGAAATTGAAAACCTACCATTAGTTTAAGAAAATAAAGCTGATTAGTTTTGGTACATATCGGTCAACAAACATTAGTACTTTATTTCAGTACTTTTTTAGTTTTTTCTAAATATCTTGAAAATGACTCAACCAATTTTGATGAAATTTAAATCCTAATTAAGTACCTTGGGGACCACAAAAACCAC